>VWYK01126481.1:7942-48451 GCA_013399775.1 Semnornis frantzii | reverse complement strand
GACGGCGCCCCCGAGCCGGCCCCGGCGACGCCGACTGTTCCCCCCGCCCCTCAGCCGCACCGCCCCCAGCCCCGCGCCGCTCCGCCGCGGGGGCGAATCCCGGCAGGTCACGGGCCACAGAGCCACCACAGGCTGGCTCGGCTCGCCCCCGCCGTCAAATAGTTCCCCCCTCCTTACCCAGCGCCGCCTGGGGAGAGGAAAGGGGTTTTACCTCACCGCTGCCGGGAGCCGTCCCTCAGGCNTCCCCAGGCTCCTCTAATGGCGGCGGCTGGAGCGGCCCAAAGCAAAATAAACCCCCATACGGCCAGCGGCCCGCACGTCAGCCCGGCCTGCCGCCCTGCGCGGCGCCCATTGGCGGAGCCCGTGCCTTGCCCTCCGCCAATGGGCGCACGCCTCTTTGAGCAGAATGGGTGATGTCATTCCCACCATCCCGGGAGTGGTGGGGTTCGTTGTCGGCTGCCTTGGGAAGCTTTGGGTCGGTGGGGGTAGCCTTTCCTGGCCTGGTCTGCTGTCTTCTGTCTTTGTCCCCTAATCCCCAGCTGCTCCCAGCACGGCCGAAATCGCTCACACACCGCCCGGTCTCCTCGGGACCGCCTCAGCAGCCTCCCCGGGTCGGCTGCCCCTTACTCCTACCAGGGCTCTCCCTGAAGCAAAACTTGTGCACGGGACCCATTGGTGGGGGTCTCATGAAGAGGCTGCATTAGGAGTGGAAACGAGACCGTTTGCTTGGCTTGATAAGTCCGAATTACATTATGGAATTACAGATTGGTTTAAGATCAAATCCAACCATTGTCTAATTTACTCCAGGCCGATGGTAAAGCATGTTCCTTAGCACCACTTCTCTGCGTCTTTTAAACACCGCCAGGGATGGGGATTCAACCATCTCTCCCTGAGAAGCCTACCTATTCCAGTCTTCGATAAGCCTTTCAGTGAAAAAGTTTCCGAGTTTCTTTGACATAAATTTCCCTATGGATAGAATACCTCATTGAAACCCCTTGCAATGGGGTATGGCCAGGCAGCAGGTATCAAAAGTACTACTTCTATTGCACCTGATCCTTCTGGTGTCCTGAAGGAAAACATCTGTGTGCAATAAATAAAATTGCAATGGAACATCTTGTGTCCAGGTTGTACAGCCTCCAGCCTGTGGTAGATTCCCTCTAATTCCTTCACTTCTACAGCAAAATACTTTCCCAGAGCACTGCTAGGAAACAAACAATTGAGGTTTCCTCCCTATGTCAATTCTGTCCTTCTCTAAGTCAGCAGGGTGTGCATGAGGTTGGAGTTCAGGATGTTCACTGTGGTTTGGAGGACTCTTTGGCCAAGTAGTGGCCATGCAGTGCAAAGCCCATTCCTCTTCTGAGGGAAAAAGGGCAATAACAAGTGTTGTGCCAGTCATTGGTTTCAGTCCTCATGTGCAGGTCTGCATCATCCTTCAAGCTGCTCGTCTTGGCTCAAAAAAGTTTTGCCCACATCCTTGCTCTTCTGTCATGAGTCTTATACCATTTAACACCTGATCTTTTTTTTTTTTTTCCTTGTTTTTTTCTCCCCTGGGTTTTTTAGTTGGTTGGCTGGGTCTTTGGCTGTTTTTTCCCCACTGCAGGTCTTACTTTTTATTTTAGGCTTTCTCAAATGTTCTAGTAATTTTTATTTCCATGGTTTCCCCTCACCCAGATAAGGTGATGGAGAGGACTCTGCTGGCTAGTGCCTCAGGCTGGGTGTTGCACTGGGAAGCTCATCCTCTTCTGACCAGCTGGGTCCATCACTCATCATAAAAGAAAAGCACTCAAGATGTTCAAGCAGAGCACTGCCTTGCACCGGAAAAAATCCCTTTGTCCAGCAGACAAACAACAAGAAGTGGAGTCAAGGCAAGTAAAATGTAATTGCTTATGGAAGCTGACATAGAAATTTGTCTCCATTTGCAATTAAATTAGATCCCTATAAACATCAAAAACTGTTGGAGGGAAGGTAATGTGATTTGCCTTTCTCAGACCAGTTATTTACTAAATTCTCTTTCAGACTCCACTGAACAAGTTGGGCCCCAGCCTGAGTTCTGGAAAACTTACGAACAGTGATGTGTATTTATATACAGACAACTGTATTTTCTTTCACACACCCATGTAGAAGATCCAGGTGAACTTGGATAAGTCATGTAAAAAATACTTCTTAAGGAATCGTGCCATCTCTGTGCTTAGAGATAATGTATCTCTTTCCTTGGCACCCAGGAAAGTTGACAGAAGAGCTGTCATGGAAGCAAACAACAATGGGGTAAATCCTAAATGCTGCCACAACTGTACAACAATGGGAAATAATTGTTATAGACCACAGTGAATAAAAGGATGTGAAAATAAAAGGAATATGCAGTGTGGGGGAAATATCACTTCCACAATGTTTCCTAATATAAGATCAACAAAGGAGCAAGAAGAAGAAGGTAAGAAAGTTGGTGAAGGGTCTAGAGAACAAGTCTTGTGAGGAGCAGCTGAGGGAACTGAGGTTATTTAGTCTAAAGAAAAGGAAGGTGAGGGAAGACCTGGCTCTCTACAATTACCTGAAATGAGGCTGGAGTGAGGTGGGGTCAGTCTCTTCTCCCAAGTAGCAAGGGCGGGATGAGACAAAACAGCCTCCAGTTGCACCAGAGGAGGTTTAAATTGGACATTGGGAAACATTTTTTCCCCAGAATGGTTGTCAAGCCCTGGAACAGGCTGCTCAGGAAAGTCACCATCCCAGGCGGGATTTAAAAGATGTGTAGACTTGATGCTGAGGGACATGGTTTAGCAGTGGACTTGGTAGTGGACTGGGTTAATGTTTGGACTTGATGGTCTTAAAGGTCTTTATAGCCTAAACAATTCTATGATTCTATGAAACCTGTCAGGAAACCATTTGGTGCACCCAGAATCCCATTTTAAACAATAATGTGCTGCAGTACATCAGAAGCGTGTAATGTACTTTCTCAACACAGAAAAGAGGTTTGATGAAGTCGGACATGTCTCATTTCAAAGCCTTTTGTTGCATAGGTAAAAAAATTCTGAACAATTAAAAAAAAAAAAAAAGGTTTTAGAAGAACACTGGAGACAACNTCTATGATTCTATGAAACCTGTCAGGAAACCATTTGGTGCACCCAGAATCCCATTTTAAACAATAATGTGCTGCAGTACATCAGAAGCGTGTAATGTACTTTCTCAACACAGAAAAGAGGTTTGATGAAGTCGGACATGTCTCATTTCAAAGCCTTTTGTTGCATAGGTAAAAAAATTCTGAACAATTAAAAAAAAAAAAAAAGGTTTTAGAAGAACACTGGAGACAACAAATTCTTTACAGTGGAGGTGGTGAGACACTAAAACAGGTTACCAAGGAGGTCATGAATTCCCCCTCCCTGAGGTGTTCAAGGACAGGTTGGATGAGGCCTTAAGCAACCTGGTCTCTAGTGGAAGGTGTCCCTGCCAGTGCCAGGGAGGCTGGAACTAGATGATCTTCTAAGTCCCTTCCAACACAGACCATTCTAGGAAGCTATGAAATTATTTTCATATCTGCATAATCCTTCTGGCAAAACAGCAGCATGCCAAGTAGTGAAACAGGTACCTATATAGTACATGACAGTGAACATGTCTGGTAACATTGGATTTGAAAATTATTCCCAGAGCTGTTTGTTTCCAAAGTGAATCACAGCTGCATCTCTGTATGATTTTTATGTTGGTGACATTATTCTTAAGTCCATATCTTTGGCTGTATCTCAGAAACCTGTTGGCATCCTCCGCCAGGCTTACCTTGGAGGAGTTTGCCATTTGTTCTAGACTTAAACACTAGAACACAATAGACATGACCTTTTGACAGCTCAGGACGTTGATATTTACATGTATATTTTATCCAATAATGGCTTTCACATTTCCAGTTTGAAGAGAAATCAACATCTACATGACTTGATAACCTAGTTCTCAATAGATCTGTTATTTTATCATCTTTTTGCTTTTCTAAATGTCATAATTCTATCTTTGTTGCCAGCACAAGTTGTATGAAAGTACCAACTTCCTATATTCCACCCCAAATTTTAATTTAAATTTTCTTCCACCGATTTAAGGACAAATTTTAACTCCCTAGTATGGAATTTCGAACAGCCACGCTTGTTTGACAGCTTAATGTGTTATTTTGGGAACTTTGCTTTGTGAAGCTGACTCCACTCTTGCCTTGGAGATATGTGCCTTCATTAACTGGGTGTGCAACTGTGCTCAGTAACTCAGAGTAAACCCAGAGCAAAAGTATGCCATTCACATTAAAAATACAATTTTCACACATATCCAGCTTGCTTTTTTCTCAACCATCATAAATCCCTGTCCTAATGCCTGCTGCTTTTTCCCCACCTTCCTCAGCGATCCTAGATCTCTTCCATCTCTTTTCTTTCCCTCCAGCTCCTCCAGAACAAGAAAGAGCTGCTCAGAAAAGGACTGATAGTAAATTTCCTCGTCAGAGCTCACAGATTTGATGAGATCCGTACAATTTTGCAGAGGTATTGCTGGAAGCTAGCTAAGGAACCCACCTAGTTCCTCCCTCTTGTCAGCCTGGAGCTGCACCACCAGCATCTGTGCAGCAGCCAGTAGCACAGACTGCCTGCAGCAGGAACCCTTTGTGCCTCTAAAGTGCCAGCCTTGCTAGCAGCCAGCAAGGCATATGGTGGNCACCCTGCTTATAACTGAGCAAAATGATACCAAAAGCTGTAATTAGAAAGAAAGCATCAAAACATTTCACAGGAGCATATTTCTAGATGTTGCATATGATAGCTGGGGGACTTGAGGATGCAAAACTGTGCTTCAGGTAAGCAAAAATGACAAACACTAAATTATTTTAGGCTGGCACGAAGTGTTTTTGTGCTGCAGCAGAATTGCCTCAGCCCAATTGCAACGATTACATCTAGTTAGTGGTGTGTAAGTGCAGCTCTTGCTCTTATGTAATTCTCTTTACCCTGGTAACTACTCACTCTCAGACAGAGTGCTGGCTCCCATTAGGCAATTCATCCTCAGCTTATCCAGGAGCAGAGATGGATGTGCTCACCAGATGGTTATTTCTCACTAGCTGAACTTTGAATACACAGAACTCCCTACTCACATTGTCTCCTCAAATCCTACTCTTGCCATTTATTCAGTGTTTTCAGGCTTTTTATGAGGAAGGAGCTGATGAAGGGTGAGGAATAGAAATGCACAGAAATCCAAAGGAAGCAGAGTTTTTGAAGCTATTGAGAACATGATATTTTAAATGGTTGGCTGATTTGTTACCATTTTATCCATCCTTTGTCTGAGTCAGCCTCAGCCTTCACACCCGGTAAATCTCATACTTTTAGCTCTTTTCCCCATTTTTGTTTGAAACAGAAAAATATTCAACTATAGCAAGATCAGTACCCACCCCCCTAACCAAATGCAGACAATGTCAGGAAAGGCATAATGCCCTGGCCCAAATCCTTTATTCCCTGCCACAGCTGTTGGGTGTTGTTACAGGCTACCACCCTGAGACCTGTAAACAAGCTTCAAATATTTGCAGCTGACCTCTGGGCATGGAAGGAAGACAGAGTCCTTTCCTATCATTACCACATGCTCCTGGTCATGATGGGAGTGTTACTGCCCTTGTAGTAGGCTTGGTCTGAGCGTGAGGCTCATGAGTCTTATGGCTGCATGCAGTGGGAAGATGGCTTTGATGATTCTACCTGTTCTATTGGCTCAGTTTTCAGCTGTTTCTCAAAAAAAAAGCCAAACCAAGCACCCTTCAGAAAATATTTTTAGAGTCACAAATTTTCCTCTGACCTTGACAGAGGCTTTGTGCTATGAAGGATGATGCACATAGAGCAAGCCTTTCTCCTTTTGGTCTTGTTTCCTACAGGTGAGAGTTTATTCCATACNCCAGCATCTGTGCAGCAGCCAGTAGCACAGACTGCCTGCAGCAGGAACCCTTTGTGCCTCTAAAGTGCCAGCCTTGCTAGCAGCCAGCAAGGCATATGGTGGGGAAGTTCCCTTCCTTTTCTGCAAAGAATTTATTAATTGAGGATTTTTTCCAGAATAACTAAGTTGCAGTTTGCTGCTATCTCTTATTAAACAAATACACCTTCCAACCTAGTGACTTCAGGATGCCCTGTTTCTTCCCTCTTGATGCTCCCTTTTGGTTTCTTCCCTCACCCTCACCCCCACCNGAGATGGATGTGCTCACCAGATGGTTATTTCTCACTAGCTGAACTTTGAATACACAGAACTCCCTACTCACATTGTCTCCTCAAATCCTACTCTTGCCATTTATTCAGTGTTTTCAGGCTTTTTATGAGGAAGGAGCTGATGAAGGGTGAGGAATAGAAATGCACAGAAATCCAAAGGAAGCAGAGTTTTTGAAGCTATTGAGAACATGATATTTTAAATGGTTGGCTGATTTGTTACCATTTTATCCATCCTTTGTCTGAGTCAGCCTCAGCCTTCACACCCGGTAAATCTCATACTTTTAGCTCTTTTCCCCATTTTTGTTTGAAACAGAAAAATATTCAACTATAGCAAGATCAGTACCCACCCCCCTAACCAAATGCAGACAATGTCAGGAAAGGCATAATGCCCTGGCCCAAATCCTTTATTCCCTGCCACAGCTGTTGGGTGTTGTTACAGGCTACCACCCTGAGACCTGTAAACAAGCTTCAAATATTTGCACCTGACCTCTGGGCATGGAAGGAAGACAGAGTCCTTTCCTATCATTACCACATGCTCCTGGTCATGATGGGAGTGTTACTGCCCTTGTAGTAGGCTTGGTCTGAGCGTGAGGCTCATGAGTCTTATGGCTGCATGCAGTGGGAAGATGGCTTTGATGATTCTACCTGTTCTATTGGCTCAGTTTTCAGCTGTTTCTCAAAAAAAAGCCAAACCAAGCACCCTTCAGAAAATATTTTTAGAGTCACAAATTTTCCTCTGACCTTGACAGAGGCTTTGTGCTATGAAGGATGATGCACATAGAGCAAGCCTTTCTCCTTTTGGTCTTATTTCCTACAGGTGAGAGTTTATTCCATACTCTGAGGCACTAAAAACTTTGGCACCAGGGACAATGAAAGAGCGGCCAAAGAGGAAAGTAGTCCCTTCTGCCTCAGTGTGTTTATACCCAGGAAGAGGCAGCAAACTTCTCCCAGAGGGTAGCCAAAGGTAGGAGCAGCTCACATTCCATAGCTAAACACTCACCCCCATGTTGCTCCTCTCCTTCAGCTATGGGGCTGACCTACTTCAAAAGCACCAGGGCTCTCCATGAGGCCAGCAAGAGGCACTTTAGCAGAGGTGATGAGGATGTGAGTGATTGTTTTAGGCACAAAATATCTAGGAAAGATAGAGAATAAACAAATTTAGCTAGAAAAAGCCATGCAGAAATATGACAAAAGCATGTACTTAGGTGTTATGTCCGCAGTCACTTTGAAATCCCAGAGTCACAGAATGGTAGGGGTTGGAAGAGCTCAGCTCTTGAGATCATCCAGTCCCACTCCCTTGCTAAAGCAGGGTCACCCACAGCAGGTTGCCCACGATCACAATGTCCAGGTTGGTTTGGAATGTCTCCAGAGAATAAGACTCCACAACATCTTTGGGCAGCCTGTGCCAGGGCTCTAGCACCCTCACAGCAGAATTTTTCCTCATACTGAAAGGTTTGAGCCACATGAGCAGGAAATTTTACAAACTCTGCTCAGTTGGGCAGACACTACGTCAGTGAAGGAGTCTGTGGCGAATGGCTAACAGAAAAGCAACTCACATGAAGTAAACCAGGAAACTCAGAGGTGATGAGGTGGCTGTTGTCCAGTGTCCACAATCAGTATGGTTCTGGAGACTGGGAGACTGCAGGATCTGTCTGTCCCAGATGGTGAGCACAGCGTGGTGGCTGCCACTGCTCTAAGCATGCATCAGCAGGTTTGTCACAGCAAAAGAATGCAAGGGGGAGGACAAAAGAAGAGAAAAAAAGAGAGAGAATGAATGGAAATGTGAAACATAGTATTAAAAACAAAGAGGAAAGCGAAATAAAACAGGAAAATGCAAAGAGCTCATTGAATGCATTCTCAAAGAAAGTCATGAGGGAGGACATGTAACAACGCAGCTATAAAAGGAAGCAGCAGCCTGAGTCCCTTTAGGGGCATGTAAGACATTTGTGAGGTTTTGAGACAAAAATCCATGGGAAGAATGTACTAAAATCTATAAACTAATTTCTGTACAGAAATGTCAAGCCAGAGGAGGCTGGATTCAACTTTGCAATGGCCAGCATCTCTCTCATCCTCAGCAATGACAGTATTAACTATTACCTAACACTGAGACCCCCTCCAAAATGCTCCTCCCAGCAGAAAAAGAGGCATTGACAGAATTGTGGTGTGAGCGTAACACTGATTCCTCCAACAGCACTAATTGCAGCTAGACAAAAATACCACATTTTACAACCACTGGTTTTGATGCCTAGGTCAGGCAGCTCCCTCTTTCCAACTACTGTGAGCTTTCTGTGAGCCCCACCAATGGCATGACCACTCCCCAGATATCATATAAAACTTGTCAATGCTAAACTCAGTGCCTGTGAAGCTGAGAGGCAAGAACTCATGCATGTTTCTGCGGGAAGTGAGCACACCACTATTCCTCTGTAGTAAAGCAGCATTATCACGTGGCATTAATATGCCCCAAATCCCAGCCAACGTGATTGTTGAAAGTGAAAAGGGAATTTATTTTAAAAGCAGGCTGTCCAGGAGCTCATGAGGCAACAGAGAAGGGACGTTCTGTGTTTGGTTTACAGAACACAGTACATCATGCTGAGCATAATCAGTGCCAGCTAATCAGATTATTTGATGAGCCAGAGGGAGCAAAATCTTATCTTTGAGTTGATGTAATCCACCGATAGACTGCTTAAGGATTCTGGATATGTTCATTCTGTGTCTCAGAAGCTTTCTCCTTACCTATTCATTGAGGGTTAGCCTTTTTTTATTTTGTTTTCTAATAAGCAAATCTAGGATTAAAGACATATGGTTCAAATAAAAATCAGAAAACAAAACAAGTTAAGAGTGAGACTCGAGGTGAGTGTAGCCTATGGTGGTACCAGTTGCCACACAACCAGTTCAGCAGGATAGCAAAAGAATATCGGTAACACTAGGGATAGTTTAATGCTATTAGTGGAGACCTTGTAAAGATGGTAATCGATGAAGCTGAGGAATATATGAGTGTGGAATTAGAATGCAGAAAGGATGGTTTTCTGGAAAGTCCTAAATTTTGGAAGAAAATAGGTATCTATTTTAATTCAGGTCTAGCCTAGGCCATAAATTCAAAGTATCATTACCCTATTTTAGAGGTATATTCTGAAAAAAAAAATCTACACCTTCTCCTAGAATTTCTCATCACCTTCAACAACTGGATAAAAAGTAACTTTTAATCTTACCCCTACTTTTAATCTTACAGAAAGTCATTTAGCAGGATACCTTGTAACGCTATGCCTTATTTACTGATACAAGGGGAAAACAAATCAGAGAAATAGAAAAATAGATCATTTTCAAACTAGATTATTTTCCCAGAAGAACAGATCTTTGCTCGGTTTTATTCCTGACTTTAAAAGAAAGGAATTTAATAATTATACCTTGAGCAACTATGGTTTTCTTGTGTCAGGCATCACAAGAGCTGCTGTGCCTTCCTTTTTTGTATGTTATACTAAAGTGATGGCTGGAAACAATAAAATAATTGCACTAGAGTGTTGACTGGGATCACTGTCTCCCTCCTACTGCACAAAGAAACGCTGAAGCAAAGCAAAGACATTTATCGAGCAGCAGGAGCTCATTAGCTTGTTGTCAGGACTCTCTCCCATTGATAGCTCTTACGAGGCTATCTGATAGGTAAGCAGTCCTTTTGTAGCACACATTTCTGCTTTCATATGAAGAATATGTTTCTTATCTCCCAGATAATCCTTGCCGCCCTGAGAAATACAGATTTTGTGATTCAGGAACATGTCACTTTGGTATTCCAACCACGTGTCTCAACTGCGTGTGAGTTTGTCTTGCCTAAGCTCTTTGAAAAAGAAGTTTAAGCTTCAACAGCTTCCACTTCCATGAGACAAACAGCTCTGGACCTGCCGGTCTCCAGGGAGAGTTCGAAATTAACAGGGCTTTAACACAAAAGGACAATTTAAAGTATGCATGCAGCTGAAATTGCTTAAATGTTACAGCAAGTTAGATTCTTCCATAGAGGTCAGAGTAAGGACTAAGTATTAGAGAATTCAGAAGTATATTTAACTGAGGAGTAAACCCCTGTCTCAACGATTGATGTCATAAGCCAGCCAGATCCATGTATAATCATTTGTCTGTACATCTCATTACTGGCCAAGCAAAACAGCGGCAGAGAGGGCGAGCCGTCGACTTGCATTTGCCCAGTGCAATTCAGAGTAATCAATAAAACCAATTTGGCAAAATTATGCAAAATGTTGAGCTCCCACTGAAATAATTGGAAATTGGTGAAGCTGTTCAGCCTCGTGAAGGTCACGCTCCTCTGCTGGAGACTGAACCTCTACAGACACGGAAAGCTTTGACTGGGGAGGGAGAGGGATGTACATGCTTCTTTTCCTGGAGATTGCAACTGCTCTTGCACTGTGATGCTGAGAGACGTGGTGTATTGGCAACCTGGCTTTGCCAAATTAATGTTTGGACTTGATGATATTAAAGGTCTCTCCTAACTAAAAAGATTCTATGATTCTTCCTGCAGTCCCAGAGGTTCCTGTAGCCCAGTTTCCCCAAGACTTCCCACCATACATCTCTCCATCTAGTCAACTGCTACAGTCAAGGGGCCTGTGCAAACAACCAAGGCCCAGTGACAAAGGCTTGGACCTTTGCCCACGAACTATATTTGATCAGTATGGAAAAATCAGATTATACTGAGTATATTAGTAACATTTGTTACACAGCTGGTGGAGACAGAATCCAGGCTACACATGTGAGAAGCAGAAGAAGGTGGTCCAGATGAACAGGGCTAGTTACTTGCATCAAATTAGGAAGCTTATTTCCTACCACTGTGAAAGAAATAGAAGTTCTGCCATTTCATTTTGTTGCTTTTTCTCTAATCTTGCTATCCTGCCTCGGAATTTGCAGCTCTCTTACTCCGAGTGTCCTTGTCCAGATAGTGTAGTCTTCAAGAGGTTTCTCGTTGTTCTCGGGCACTCAGTGAAGAGGTCAAGTGGAGCCGGTCTTCCCTGAGAGCATACATCTCCAAACCATATTAATTTCTTGGCTGTCTTCCTCTCACATCAGAGAATATTCCAAATAAAGTCTCGCTGGTGTATTGCTCAAAATCAAAACAGCTTTATCTTATTTAGGTTTGATAACCCTTTGAGAAAAGTCCCTTGGACTTTGACTTCCCTTTCAAGCTGTTAACTGCCTCAGCACATAGTCCTGTTAGATGTTCTCAGTTAAACACCATTAAATCACAATTCTGTCAACTCTCAGTATTTTAATGTTTTTCTTGGAATATTTGCTTTATGTCCTAGGCCTCCTGCCTCTAGAGTTGAGTAATTAAGTTAGACTCTGAGGTCTTATTTTCAAAGTAGATTTCTAATCCTCAAGGCAATGAAGAAAGGCATAAGGTATGGACTAAATATAACCTCAGTGCAGTCTGACAGTTCAGAAACTAGAAGTTAAGACGAAAAAAGAACCACAAATATTGGTTATTAAAACTCATTACTGAAAAATATATTACAGATGGTTTTAGAGAATGTCAATTTGGCTAAGCTGTGTTTGATTTTTTTTCCCCCCACTGTTTTTGACTGCTGGTTCCACAATGCAGAAGATTTGCTCTCACCAAGAGGTCACTTATGCTAAGATCCTTACTCATAGTAGTAATCACAGTCTTCCTAAAACTCGCTAGGAAAAAGAAGGGATATTTGCAACTATGTTCTGAGTTGCATTTTGGGTAGATGTGCTCTGCTTAGCTGATTCTCATGTACAGCAGAATACCTACATATTCCTTTTTCTTTCTGTATCATTTGGACTGCATGGTTGCAGTAGTCCATCCCAGAAATGACTGTACCATAATTTCTTTGTACTTGTAGGTATCATCTACACTTTTACGTAGCTTTCATGTTAGTTGTGCATCAGAATTTCATGGAATCATAGAATGGCTTGGTAGGAAAGGACCTCAGGAGATTTTATGCTTCACCTCCCACTCAAAGCAGGGACAACTTTAAGGTTAGATCCAGCTTGAAATACAGATTGTGCTGCACAGGGCCTTGTACAGTCGAGTCAGTATATCTCCAAGGATGGAGAGATCCCACAGCTCCTCTGAGCCCTGTTCCAGTGTCTGAATGACATGAATTATTTTTTCCTGATATGTAGTCTAAGATTGCACTGTCTGTCTCCAAAACATCTACACTATGCCTCTTTTCAGTGTTATAAGTCTATGTGAAGTTTAATTTACTTGTTTTCCACTGAGCAATAATGTGACTGGAGATCACGAAGCCCCAAGTGTGCTGAGGCTGCACAAAATAAGAGATTCGAGATCAGAAACACAAGCCAGTAACTTAAAACAAAAAAAAAGCTTGTGCCTCTGTTTCTTCCAGGCTGATACTGAAAGGACTATGACAAAAATAATTATTTCATTGATATTTGTCATTCAAGAACTGATTAAAGGCTATTAATTCTTTTCTGCTTGAATTTTCAAAGTTCTAAAAGACTTAATTCTACAAAAGAAAACATATTGAAAAGTTGCCATTAAAAAAAAAAAAAAAAAAGACCAATGTTGTTTAAAACTAAAATGATCATAGAACTCTCTTCGTAATTTATCCAGAAACTCTGGAACTTGCTCTCCAAAGCTCTGTGTGATCTCTAAAGGTCTCCAGTATGCAAGCCAAGGAGCTCAGGAGCCCAAAGTGGCTGGTTTAGGGATGGCCTCTGAAGTGCTGGGGATCCCTCATCATAACATGAGGCTTCGCCAGAGGCACAGTTCATCAAGTCCAGGCCTGGTTCTTCTGGCAGACTGGCAGCACTTTTTGTTGTAGCTTAAAAGTGCACTGGAACTCCTTAGCTTATGCAAAACGGTTTGGTTTCAACAAACTGTCATTTACCACAACATCTGCATTTTTGGAAACTGCCTAGCAAGCAACATTTCCCATCTGAAAGGAAATATTTTGCTTATCATCTAGAAGCCATCTCTCCAGTAGTTATTTACCACAAGCTGTTCCAAGATGTCCTGTCTTCTAAGTGCAAGGAGAAAACAACGTCTGCAGCTTACCACACTTGAAAACATCTCAGTGCATTTCATGGCATCTAAACTAGGCTAAACAAGGTACATCCTAGGCACACTGAGCCCTCAGGGGAGCACAAACAGTCTAGCTCCGACTACAGTCACATTATGAAGACCTAATTTAGTCCTGATGTTTTGAAATACACATGCAAGCTGGTTTTTACAAGGTCACCCCCAGCAGAGAGAAGAAATTTTTTACTGTTAGCAAGGAGACCTTGAGTTGTGAAAAATGCTCTTCTCTTCCATCATCATCTGCATGCTGAGGTTTTTTTTCCATCTTACTTGCATTAAACGGTTGGTGGAAGGGACTATAATTTATGTAGTATTCCAGACAGCTCTCTCAGAGGTTACATGTAATACAACCACCTTCATTTATTTTAAATGCTATTTTTTAAAATAAATGGTCTCAAAACACTGTGTAGTTTTAAAACTGACAAGACAATGGATGCTACGTAGTATGGATGGAAAATTGAACTGCAATTGGTAACAAATTAAAGCATTCAGCCACAACAATGATGACTTAGAGGAGATGGAGAAAGAAAAAAAAACCTATTATCAAAATAAGACATTCTGGTATTCTTAGGCATACTCTCTCTCTCTTCTTACATAGAATACTTTTAAAAGGCGAGTCCTGACCCTGTATAATTGTCCTTAAGGATTAGTAACAAGCACAGAGCAGAATTATTTACATCTGCCAGTCATTAATTACCCTTACTCATGGTACTATTTCCTTGGGTGCTCTGTTTTTCTCCATTGCCATGACAACACTTTCCACACCAGAGGAAATATTTAGCTGGCATCTTTCTGTAGAGTAGCAATTTCCCCATTTTCATAACTCAAGCCTTCCTCACCCAGCAGCTGTACTACCTGCTTGAATTGTTGAGTATTAATTTTACGGGTTTTTGCTTTTCCAGCCCTGATCAAATTAGTTCAAGGGAAAGATACCTACAAGCATCTTAAAGAGAAGCTGTTCTTTACAAATCAACCCCAGGAAGTATTTTTTCTGTTTACATTGTGAATTGGCAGAACATAGGCTTCTGTATCCTGAAATATTCTATCATCTCCCATTAAACAAATAGGGAACAGAATCTCTCTTCCTAGCTACAGGTGACAAATGTAAGCAGGAGGAAAGTAAACATCCAGTTTAGCTCTCACCTCAATGTGTTTGCTGAGATCTGTATCATGTTATCTGGTTTCAGTTCAACAATATCCTTGGGAAAATAAGTGAGTATATTGAGGGGTCTTTTTTTAATTCCTGGGTGTCAGTTTCTCACATCCTTCTTGGTTAAACTGGTGGACAAATATGTCTGTTAAAAAAGAAACTGTTTTCTAACCTTTGCCTGGTAAAGAACCAAAGAAAGTTGTGTGATATTTGGTCTTACATTTCCACAGTATAGCATGAAAAAGAACTGTACAGTGAAAACTTGAAAAGCTCGGTCAGCCAATCCTCAGGCCTGTTCTGCAACACTAAATTGCTTGGAAATCTGCTTCTTCACTTAAAAAGTAATTGAAATACAGAATCATAGAATGGTTTGTGTTGGGA
Organism: Semnornis frantzii; assembly: GCA_013399775.1. NCBI lineage: Eukaryota > Metazoa > Chordata > Aves > Piciformes > Ramphastidae > Semnornis > Semnornis frantzii. The sequence continues at coordinate 33,675 of VWYK01126481.1, read as the reverse complement.
AGAAACCTTTGAAGGTCATCTAGTTCAACACCCCTGCAGTCAGAAGGAGCACCCTTAAGGACCACAGGTTGCTCAGAGCCCCAAGCAAACTGACCTGCAATGGTTACAGGGATGAGGCTTCTCCCACCTCTCTGGACAATCTGTGTCAGTGTCTCACCATTCACTGTAAAAAAATCTCCTTGCTTCTCTCTAGCCTAAATCTCCCTTTTAGTTTAAAACCATCACCCTTTGTCCTGTCACAACAGGCCCTGCTAAAAAGCCTGTCCCCAGCTTTCTTTAGGTCCTTTGTAGATATGTTTTATATTGGCACAGTGACATTGCTTATTGTATGTTTTTTGTTCTGAGTTTTTTTTTTCCTGTAGGATTTCTAATGGCACGAGGGTTCCTGAATCCTGCACTCACCATGCTCCTGCCAGCTGCAGGCAGAGCACCTGTGGTCCTGTGTCAGTCTGGTAATAAACAGTAATAACAGACTCAAAGCTGTCATAAGAGGATATGACCAAGCCTTCTTTGGGTGATGGAGAATTCAGCCATGTCTGGCGACTGTCACCTGAGATGATCTCAGAGGAAGAGAATCTGCCCACAGCACAGAGCTTGCTGCTTGCTCACAAAGACAATTTATCCCTTCCATGGCAATGGTCCCCGTGTCAGCCCCTCCACCACCCCCTCTCCTTTGGACTCACCAAATGCAAGAGTTTGCATTATCCAGCATGGTCCTTCTGGGGACAGCCTCAGCTCTCTCCTGTTCTGGTCCAGGTGGTCAAAACTGGATTACATGAGCCAGGAATGTGCCCTTGGGGCCAAGAAGGCAAACAGTATTCTGGGGTGTGTTAAGAACAGTGTGGCCAGCAAGACAAGGGAGGTTCTCCACCTCTTCTACTCTGTTTTGGAGTATTATGTCCAGTTCTGGACTTTCCATTTCAAGAGTGACTGGGAACTACTGGAGAGGATCCAACAGGGGGACACAAAGATGCTGAGGTGTACTGGAACGTGTCTGAGGAGGAAAAGCTGAGAGATCTGGGCCTGGAGAGGAGCAGGCTGATAGGGAATCTTCTTAATGCTCATTAATACCTAAGAAGTGGAGGTCAAGAAGATAGGGCTGGGCTCTTTTCAGTGATGCCCAGTGATACAAGGGGCAATGGGCACAAACTGGAACACAGGAAGTTTCAGCTGAACTTAAGAAAAACTTCTTTACTTTGAGGGTTTTGGAGCACAGGAACAGGCTGCCCAGAGAGGTTGTGGAGTCTCCTTTTCTGGAGACTTTCAAAACTTGTCTGGACACATTCCTGTGCAACCTGCTCTGGGCGACTGTTTTAGTAGTGGGGTTGAACTATATCATCTCCGGAGGTTACTTCCAACCCCTACCATTCTGTGCTTCTGTGATTTTATTTTCTCTCACGTGTGGTGTAAGTTCTGTGTTCTTACTATCTGACAGCTTGTGGGTGGGGGAAAGGCTTTAACCCTTGAAAGATTTCCTACCCTCAGGGATTCTCCATGCCTGCACAGACTGTGACAGGCTTTGTACAAGTGATGGAGCTTCCACAAGACTTTGCAGTGGGGATGTATGAACCTCACTGTCCAGCCTGAGCTCCTTTTCTGAATAGCAGGGCAAGCAGCTTCCCCATTTTTGTTTAGGAAATCACACTAATCACAGAGGTATTATCTACTTCACATAAGCAGGCAGCATTCATCCCAGTGCTGTTAAAATAACATTTCCAGCTTTCCTCAGGACCAGTGAGTGAAGAATGGCTGTTCATAGAGAAAGCTCACACTCACACTGCTCTTCTGTGGCAACACTGGGCAAGCGCGAACACTGCACAGTCACTATAAATTCATACTGAACTGGCCTCCTTAGGAGCTAGGCTAGAGCTGCCTGGAACAGGATGTGTGCTCCTGCTGCCTACTGTGACAAAGAATGTGCCACAGGAGGGCACAAGGAAAGTGAGTCATTCCTGTGATCATTAATTAATTGGTGCCCTGCTGCTCCCCTAGGCAGGCCAAACAGATTACACATGGCAAAACTGACATAAACAAGTAGAAAATCCTGCTCCTGAAGGAACTTGAGAAGGCATTCAGTCCCAGGCAGTGATGTAGTCTGCTCCCTTCTCAGAATGTTCCTAGATGCTTGGATCCATTAGGTTTCTCCCTAATGAAGGTGGGGTTCCCAGATTAGAGCGTGCTCATAAATGGTTCTCCCTGGTGAGACAAATGCTCCTATCTCTAACCTGGACGGGTGGAGTTTAAAGTTTGATTAAACCACAGCCAGGCCACTGCTTCGCAGCACATACTCTGTGTCCCCCCACAAAAAGCTGACACTTCTACCATGAGCACTGAGATGAGGATTTAACAGCAATCACTGAATTGACATCTCCATATCTTGTGCCAACAAAGAACAAGTGAACCAGGAGGATGGCAGTACTGCCATTATGGTGTAGGAAGCTTCAGGTTTGCTGTGATCATCCTGAATGGGTCAGATGGGACCCATCGTTCTGTCTCACCTCCCCAATAACAGAGAAATGTGTATCTTTAGAACTATTCCAGACATGCACAGGTACACTTTGGAAGAAAGCCACTAGTAAAAGCCAAATCTCTGGATTTGTGCACTTTTTTATCTCTTGGTGCTCCTTGCCATGGACAGCAAGAGCAGAGCAGCTACCTGCCAGAACAGCTGCCCTGATGTTCTCTCTGCATCCTATCCCGAAGAAAAAAGCTCACCATAAAAGGTAATATTGCTACCAAATAAAAGGATCTTCCAGCTCCCATCTGCTCAGAGAAAACCATTCTGGGAAGGTGGGCTCAGCAGGTCCCTCCTAGCTTTCTGCCCCACTGCCTGAAGCTGCTGGCAGAAGGGAGACAGGGCCTGGGCACAGCAAACGACAGGAATGATTCTCCCAAGAGCATGGACTGCCTGCCAAAGAGCTCTGCCAGGTACTTGCTGTTTAAATTGCTTAATATATTATATTAAGCAAAGATCAATATCAGATATATGGTCTCCATTCCTGTCTTAGATCACGAGCTTGTCTTGTCTAGAGCACACAGCATCTCCTTATGGCTGCATCAAGGCATGGGCTGTGATGCATGGGTGCATTTCCTGAAGGCAGCTACCTCTTTGTTGTACCACATTAATCATTCCCCACCTCACCCTGATCGAAGGACTGGAGGCGTTGAGAGAATGCAGACATCTACTGCTCTTAACTAACTTCCTGCAAGTTCTGAGTGCACAAGAAGTGCTGACATACAAAACGAACCTTGGCAGGAGATCCCAATATGGTGGGGCTTGGAAGTGACCTCTGGGGATTACCTAATCCAGCCTCCCTGCTAAAGCACAATCACAGCACCCACAGTAGGCTTCCCAGGATCACAATGTCCTAGTGGGTTTTGAGTATCTTCAGAGGAGACTCCTCAGCCTTTCTGGGCAGCCTTCTCCAGTGCTCTAACACCTTCACAGGAAAAAAAAAGTTTTTCCTCATGTTTAGGTGGAGCTATGATAAGGTAACCCTCTAATCTCCATCGCATAAATCTGCCTGATGTTGAGACTGATGGATAAAGCCACTATAGAGGAAAAAAATCTTGCTGTTAGTCTCCAAAATGGCAAGGTCCATCCATCCTTTCAAGTGCTGTAGGCTCAGGCCCAAACTCTAATTGCTTTATTGTTGTTGAATTACAATGGTCTGTGAGGCCTAGAACGACCTGTTCTAGTGGGAGGTGTCCCTGCCTATGGCGGGGGGGTGGAACTAGATGATCTTTGAGGTCCTTTCCAACCTAAACCATTCTGATTCTATGATAAAATCTCCAGCTATACAGTGCATTTCCCTGGCATAGATCCACAGCAGCAGACATACCTTGATGCCTGAGCTGCAGCAGCCTTGGCACCCAGGGCACGGCCATCAAGTGCTGGCTTGACAGTAGCCATATAGCATGGCTTGACAGTAGCCATATAGCATCAAAGCTGGCAACATTTGTTCATTACTGACTTCTTCCAGACCTCTAGGTTAGGGCTGAAAGGCTGCACTTGGTTAGTAAAGTGTATGAGGTCTCAGGGCTATGATACTTTATTAATTTGCCTCATTAATCTAATTCCCTGGTCTCCTTTGATGAAGATTAAGTTGATCATATGTAGACAGGAGAAGGCAGCACGGGGAGGAAGTGTGGAGGCCTGGCACAGAAAAGTCAAAAAACATTGGATGAGTATTTGTGGTGACCAGAAACTAAAATAACAGCTATTCATTACCAGGAAGAAAACTTCCTTCTGTATATGGGTGGTGAACGCTATGGAAGAAGCCCCATGGAAGACTATAAATTAATTTTATAAAGATATCTGCTCTGAGTGAAGCTGGGAAATATGGCTTGCTGCAGGAGTTTCCATTGATGGGTGTCTCTGTGCTGCTATTTTCTTAAGTAAAGATGCAGCTTTGCAAGGAAAGACACAGAATTACAACTTGTGGAAAGCAATATGCTAAACCAAATCTCGTTAGTAGGTCACCACAACTGTTGGTAGGTCAGATGTGATCTTTTGTTCGCCTCACCTCACCTGCATGGTCAAGGCCACAATTAATACTTTGATATGTTCTGTAAATTCAGCTGTGGAAAAGCTTTGCTTTCAGATTTCCAGTCACATATCTCAGCAGAAATTCTCAGAAACATGCTGAAAGCTGCCTTGTGATGATGAGCTTAAAGGCAGGTTCCAATTTACCTGATGTTAACGGTGGTTGAGATACTTGTCTAAGAAATGGCTTTCAGGGTTTCATTCTGAACCACACAGAGGCACTGGGGAAACCTGGAGCTGAGCAGAGCTTTAGGGATTCTTCCAAGCAAGGGTGAACATTTGCTTTGTTTAAATGGGTATTTCCAAAATCTTCATGGAGAACGTACAGAGAACAAACTATGGGGACAGCCATCCTGTTTTCTTCCAGAAACCAGGATCTCTTTTAGCAGTTATGTTTAGCCATTTTGCATGACTGAATTTCCATTCCTAATGCACATGACGTCTCAGCTTGGAACCACCATCAGTTTGATACTCTAAAAGGACTGCTCTCCCCTAGACTTCAGAGATTCCAGATTATAGCTTGTCAGAGAAATCTCATCCCTGATCCAAAATGCAGCTCAGTAGGTTTTTTTTCCTCTTTGCTCTAGTATAAACCATTTGAACAGCCCTCCGCCTCCACAGAAAACAATTAACCCAAGTCCAGGGTCAAGACCTGATCCCGTCACTTCAGGATTTAATAATCCTTTCATCATTATGACACTTTAAAAGTCACTAACTGTTTAGTTCATTTTCAGAAAGTTTCCAACCCAACTGCCAATATTTGCCTTGTCTGAAGTGAAAATTGCTGTCATTTCTTACTCAGACATCTTAAGAAGGTATTGATCACAGACCAGCGTAACTTCTGCTGTAAGGCACACAGCACCTGAAAATAATTCAAGGGTACCTTTCTGAGATAGATACTTTATTCATTGGGAAACCTGTGGATGGGATGAAGCATTAATCAGTCTCCATATTCAAAATTAGCCTAAGGTGGCAAGAAGGGCTAGTAAATTTAAAGTGGATTATCCCAGCATTCAATGGCTCAGGCCACCAACATGGTCATGTAGGAGCAGAGTGGGGAGGGCAGGGACTGATACTTGGACAATTCTCTTTCACAAAATTTGGGCCTGGTTAGAAGATACTTTGTCCAAATCATCCAATGCCAAAGCAAGCATGATCCAGGCATGACAACCTCTAACCTGGCACCTGCAGCAATGAGTGGCTGCATGTCCCTCTTTGTTTTTGGGGGTTTGCACACAAGAGGGAGCAGTGATGCATGTATAAATGGGTAGCAGCTTGGGCTTTAGCTTACAGACAACACTAGTGATGGTCACACGAATGCCATTGCTTGCTCTCTGCATACTCTGATCCACTACTGGGAGAGCCTGCTGCTCACACTGGAGGAGGTGGGGGGGCATCAGCTGCCAAACTGTTAATCCCTGCTGTGGCAGTAACTCAGTGATAAGTTTTAGGGTAATTTATTTCTCTTTACTCTTAGCCACATAAAGAGGATAGACGGCTGGTTAACAGGGATCCCAACCTGAAGAAATTTAATAGCTCCAGCAGAAGAATCATCTTAAGTTTGTCTTTACCAAAATACACAGCAATGGTCAGCAACATCATTTAACTGCAGGTCGCATCACACACGAGGAGCCTAGGTGTCCTCTGCATCCACATCTCCCTCACCCAGCAACCTGCTTTCTCCCACTGCATTAATCAGACCTTTTCAAAGATATTTACTAGCTCTTTCCCTGTTCAAAATCCCAAAATAATTGTCAGGAGCTATTTAAAGCCTATTTAAAGCCACACACCATGGGTGCAAACAAAACCCTTCTGGGTTAGCCCAGCCTGGCTGTTTATAGACACAAAAAAAGGCCAGTCACATTGCCCAGATAAGCACAGAGACTCCTACACATCAAGAACATCCCTGGAGCTTGGCATGGCCAAGCCCACAGATCATGCGACTGCACTTTGTTAGTCTACCAGAACATGCATTGCAGCTTTAGGTGGTGCTTCATGTCCCTGGAGATATTTGCAGCTTAATTGATGACAGTACTTCTTCCGGCACACCCAGGCAGCAGCACAAGGGAAGAAGACCTCTACATATTTGGGGATTTATGGGATGCTATGGCACTGCTGCAGGGGTGCCACCTGCAGAAAAACATAGCAATGCTGCTCAGTGCAGTGGATCAGTGCTGGTCTTTGTATCAGGAAAGGGAATATGAAAACGTGGGCATGGCAAACAAGGACACCATCTGAGTGAGTCACAGTGGCATCCAAGCTGTATCTCTGGCCCTTGGTTTACTCTGGAGTTTCACAAAATATAAAACAGATCACAGAATCAGAGTGGTGGCAGTTGGGAGGGATCTCTGGCGATATAGTCAAACCACCCTGCCAAAGCAGGGTCACCTAAAGTAAATCACACAGGATCATGTCCAGGTAGATTTGGAATCTCTCCAGAGAAGGGGACATCACAACCTCTCTGGACAGCCTACTCCAGGGCTTTGGTGTGCTCAAACTGAATAATTTTTTCTTTATGTTTACACAGTGTGTACTGGAACTCCTGTGTTCCAGTTTGTGCCCATTGTCCCTTGTCCTGTCACTGGACACCACTGAGAAAAATCTGGCTGCAGCCTGCTGACTCTCACCCAAACTCTTTCAAATTGCATGGAGAATTAGGATTACAGAGAATTTCTTGCCACAAGTACTATGCAGTACACAAATGTCAGCAGAAGACCTTCAAAGTGGTGCTAAGGTCATTCCTGTAAATAAATCATCCCAAATCTGAGGAGCCCTATGGAGCTTCCCAGGAAATGTGCATCCTGGCAGACTGGATCTACTCTGAAAGAGGAGACAGGTAATGACTGCTCTTTTTAATGCTGCAGGAACCAAGAGTTTAAATGGGACCAACAATAGCTGCTCCATTTTGTAACCTCTCTGATGAATAATGCAGTGTGGTCAGTAAGACGATGGGCAATGTGTTCCAGCAAACTGATATCAAATACCAGCAGAGCTCACAGCCCCAGGACTGCCTGCTCACTCAGAGGGTAAAAGCAGAGATGGATCCACTGGAGCTGGATTTCCACACTCAGTTGTGCTGGCATACACTGTGGTGCACATGTGCAGCAGTGAGTGGACACATTTAACCAGGCAAGCACCTAGTGCTCGCGTGCAACTGCATGGCTTGAACTGGATACCAAACCTTCCATAGACAGTCAAGCAAATAACCTTCTAGAGTGCAACAAGCAGAAGAAAATGCTCTAAATTCCTTCCACCCATCCTTCTCTCTGCACTGAACAAATATGGATTTGATGGATGGAGTGCCAGTGGATAAGGAATTGGCTGGATGATGGTGTACAAAGGAAGTGGTCAGTGGCTCAGTGTCCAAACGGAGACGTGTGACTAGTGGTGTCCCATGGGGGTCCATACTGGGACCAGTGCTGTTCAGTATCCTCATCAATGATATAGGTATCAAGACCAAGCGCACCCTCAGCAAGTTTGTAGGTGATACCAAACTTAGATAAGACTAAGGGATGGGATGCCATCCAGGAGAACCTCGTGAGGTTCGATAAGGTGAAGAGCAAGGTTTTGCACCTGGGTTGGGGCAATCCTCAATATCAGTGCAGGTTGGTAAGTGATGAAATTGAGAGTAGACTTGCTGGAGTACTGGTGGATGAGAAGCTGGACATGAGCCAACGATGTGCACTCGCAGGCCAGAAGGCAAGCTGCATCCTGGACTGCATCAAAAGAAGTATGGTCGGCAGGTCAAGAGCGGTGATTCTGCCGCTTTGCCCTGCTCTGGTGAGACTTCAGCTGTAGTACCATGTCCAGTTTTGAAGTCCTCAACACAGGAAGCAATCTGCTGGAGTAGGACACAAAGACGATCAGAGAGCTGGAGCACCTCTTTTACAAAGAGAGGTTGAGAGAATTGGGCTTGTTCGGCCTGGAGAAGAGAAGGTTCTGGGGAGACCTTAGAGCAGCATTTCAGTATCTGAAGGGGATCGACAAGAAAGCTGGGGAGGGACTACTTAGAATGATGTGTAGCAATAGGACAAGGGGCAATGGTTTGAAACTGCAGCAAGGTAGATTTAGGTTGGGAAGAAGTTCTTCCCAAGAAGAAAGAGTGGTGAAATACTGGCACAGTTTGCCCAGAGAGGTGATGGAGGCCCCATCCCTGGAGACACTTAAGGTCAAACTTGACGGGGCCCTGAGCAACCTGGTCTGTTTGAAGATGTCCCTGCTTACTGCAGTGGGGGTGGAGAAAATTGCCTTCAAGAGTCCCTTCCAAACCAATGCATTCTTTAATTCTATGATTCTGTTCTTAGGGCACATTGTACACACGTGAGCCAATCAGAGGCAATCCTTCTGCCTGGCCAAGAAAGAGGCAATTGCTTTGATGAGTCTGTGTCTGAGAATTCATCTGAGAACAAAAATAATCAGCTGGCAGCTTGGGTACAACACAAGAGGTGATGTCCAAGCCACAGAAGCACATTACGTGAGACGAACAGCCCAGGGATATGTGACCGAAGTACTGTGCCACTACTGCAAGTAAACATCACTGACGAGTGAAAGGAAAAAGTAACATGTAGAGAATCATCTGATTGTATGTTTTAATATTTATTGCATTGCAGAGCTTACTATAAAATATTTTGCAAGGAGAAATGTAAATGCCAAAGAGGAAAACTTTAGAGCTAATGCAAGCATGGTGAGTCACACACGGTTTGCATGCCTTGTGCTCAGTTTCCACAGCCATTATACTAAAACTGGAAAGTAATTGGATTAAAAACAAACAAAGCCAAAACAAAACCATAATTCTTTTTTTAAAATATTATTACTTCACCCTAAAGGTTCTGCGGATTGTCAATAACACAGAGCAGATCCACACGACACCTTTTAACCCCAACCCATTTTAAAACATTAATCCTTATGCACGACAAGCATTTTTATGCCTTTTCTAGGGCTGGGGAGAATGTGGTGGGGAGATGCACTGAGCTGAAGGCAAGCAGAGGGTGATGCACTACAGCTCTTCATCTCAGAGCACTGGCTTTGTCCACATTGAGCAGAGAAACCAGGAAACACAATGAGGACATCAAATCTTTGGAGCAGGTCCACAGTAGGGCCACGAGGATGATCAGAGAGCTGGAGAACCTGCACTGTGGGGACAGGCTGTAAGAATTGGAGCTGTTCAGCTTGGGGAAGAGAAGGCTCTGGAAAGGCTTTATAGAGGCCTTCCAGTACCTGAAGGGGGCCTTCAAGAAAGCTGGGGAGGGACTTTCTACAAGGGCTTGTAGTCATGATGTAGGATGATAGGGAATGGATTGAAGCTGGAAGAGGGGAGATCAAACATTAAAATGGTCTGTCCAGGGCAGTGGTGAGCTCATCATCCCTGGAGGTGTTTAAGCAGTGTGTGAACCTGGCACTTAGGGACATGGATTAGTGTTGACATTTCAGTGCTGGATAGTGGGTTGGACTAGATGATCTTTGAGGTCTCCTCCAACCAGATGTTTTCTGTGATTTAGACCGGATATCAGAGAGAAGCTCTTTACAGTAAAGGTGGTGAGACACTGGAAGAGTTTGCCCAGGGGAGCTGTGGATGCCCTCTCCCTGGAGGTGGACAATGCCTTGAGCAATCTGGTCTAGTGGAAGGTGTTCCTGCCCATGGTAGGGGCTTTGAACTAGATGGTCTAGTTTCTTCCTAGAGTTCCTTCCAACTGAAAGCACTTTATGATTCCATGGGTGCAATGATGTGCTGGGCAGAGCAGGGGTCAGGAGCTAGTTCAGTGTTTGGCTCCTGGGACAAATCCAGGAGGATGACACCACTCCAGGACATGGGAGAAGCTGACCAAACCTATTACAAGATAGAAAAGCTTTTACTGCAATGTCTGCACTGTTCAGTAAAAATATCCCAACTTCTGTTACAACATTCTCATGGTAAAGTTATCTGTGTCATTTTTTTCACTTAGCATCAAAAAAATAGCTGCATTGGGATGCAAATCAACCTCTGATTTTAATTATTTTGCATTGGGGAAAAAAAAAGAGATGGGGAAGGTTTGCAAGTGAGAGAGAACTGCAGCAGAACAGGCAGCATGTGCTGCATGATTATTTTTCATGAAGAATGAATATTGTCAATTAACCTGAAAATACGGCAGAAAATGTTCACTCTGGAATGAAAAGGCTTTTCTCTCTAAAATGGAGAACAGCTATGATCAATAGCCAGTGGAGACTCTATAATGACCTCAGCTGAAAATGGGTGGTAGATATGTTCACATCCTACAGTAGTGTTAGATGAAGCAACCTCCTCCTTAACTTCCCACATCTTATCAAATACTGTGCAATCAAGAGATGTTGCCAGTAGCAACCATGAGCGTTTCACCTGTTTGAAGGTCTCTCTCTCTCTCCTTTGCTTTAGCTGCTTCCTGGACCCTGCTGCATGTGGCCCATTGCCAAAGGCTCTGCAGGTCATGGGCTGTCCTTTGTTTTTCAGCAGGTATGTGACTGGAGTTGATGGGGGCTGGTACAGACCTGGGCACTTCATTTTGATGTGCTTATTTGGCATCCAATAAAGCCAAGTGTCTGATGATGGGAGGGGATGGAATTTAATATCGGAAGGGACCTATAATGATCATCTAGTCCAACTGCAATGGGATAGCATGGGTCAGTTCATGAAAAATTAGGAGCTCCAAGAGGCATAGAACCTTATAATTGTTTAGGCTGGACAAGGCCTTTAAGATCAGAGTCCAACTGTTAACCTATCACTGCCAGGTCATCAGTAAACCATGTCCCACAGCACTAAATCTACACAGTTTTTAAATCCCTCTGGGGATGGAGACTCCACCACTGTCCTAGGCAGCCTGTTCCAGGCCAAACAACCCTTTTGGGGAAGACATTTTTCCTAATGTCCAACCTAAACCTCTCCTGGTACAACTTGAGGCCATTTCCTCTTGTCCTATCACTTGCTACTTGAGAAAAGAAACCTACATCCACCTCGCCCCAGCCTCCTTTCAGGGCATTGTAGAGACTGAAAAGGTTTCCGCTCATGCTCCTTTTCTTTTGGCTATACAACCCCTGATCCCTCAGCTGCTCCTCACCAGCCCTGTTTTCTAGACCCTTCACCAACTTCACTGTTCTTCTCTGGACACATTCCAGCACCTCAATGTCCTTCTTGTAGTGAGGGATGCAAAACTGAACCCAGTACTCCAGGTGTGGCCTCACCAGTGCCAAGTACACAGGAACAATCAAAGTCCTTCTTGTAATGAGTGACCCAAAACTGAAGAGACTGGGCTGAGCTGCCCAAGGACACAGAAGGTCATTTGTTCTTCTAGTTATGAAATCAGAAACTGCCAGGTCACATTCTGAAAACAATACACATATATCCTTCATCAGGTGTAAGCTAGGTGATGTAGAGGCCTTACCTTCTCCTAGTACTTGACCTTCAGTCTCTGTATCTTCAAGTAGATCCTGTTCCCTGGTATTCAAAATACTTCTCTGCTCACTCCAATCAGTTCCACTGAGTGAAATGTTTTCTGAAGATTTTAATCAAAATGTAGGAAACAAAATGAAAATGGGGTTTTTCAGCAAATAAATAACATTAGTGGCTGTAAACGTGCTGAAAAACTGCTCTACTTTTAAAATCCCTCACCCTTTTCCACCAGTGAATCTTCTCCCCAGCTACAGCTTCGCACTCCTGCAGCCTCGCCCCGAGGGAAGCCAGCCAAAGCCTGGCTGCAGACAGCAGTTGTCAAGACAGTCTCCGATGGAAGCAGGGGCTCGGTCACTTAATGCTTTGCAGATGGCACACAGCACATCACATTTCACCAGCAGATAAGCTGGCAGATGCTGCTGGCAGGCTGGCTGCAGTGGGCAGGCTGCCACATCACATCACACCACGCTCTGCTCTATGCACCCTTCAGAGTCATCACCCAGCAAGGACCCAACCTGTTTCTCCTTAGGGACCTGTCCTGCACATCTCAGCTCTCCATTTTTGCTTCCATTAGAGTTAGATAATGATTGGATGCAGTGATCTTAAAAGTCTGTTCCAACCAAAACCATTCTGTCATTCTAAAGATCACCTGCACCATCTGGCCGGCTTAGCTGCTGTATAGACTCATAAAGGTTGGAAAAGACCTTTAAGATCATCTTGTCCAACTACTGACTTATCACCATCATGCCCATTAAACTGTGTCCTGAAGTGTCGTGTCTACAGCTCCAGGGATGGTGACTCTACCATCTCCCTGGGCAGCCTGTTCCAATGCCTGACCACTTTCAGTAAAGAAATTCTTCCTAGTGTCCAACTTCAACCCCCACCAGTGCAACCTGAGGTCATTTCCTCCCATTCTATCACTTGATACTAGGGAGAAGAAACTGACCTCCACCTCACTACAACCTCCTTTCAGGTAGCTGTAGAGAGTGCGAAGGTCTCCTCTCAACCTCCTTTTTATACTTAACAAGCCCAGTTCCCTCAGCCTCTCCTCATTCTATGAAGGCTTTCTATTCTACAGTCCGATGATAGCAGCTCTTGCTAAACACTGCTTGGTTTTCCTCAAGGACTTTTCTATGCATAAAACATCCTGACAGATGGAGACCAAAGTGATGATAAATGTGCTTATTTGCTCTTCCAGTACCTACTAAAAAGTTGTGATCAACTTTATTCTATTTAGTGCTTTTGGGGGTTCTCTCTCCTTCCTCTGAAAAACGTTGGGGTTTTGGGTTTCTTTTACCCATTTTTTAAATGACACCTCTGAAAGACTTGAGTCAGTGCCTTTTGTAACAGTAACTAAAAAAAAAAAACAAAAAGAGAAGATTAAATATCTGCAGAGAAGTTTGATGGAGCAAAAAAAGAGCAGGAGCACAATAGCAGGTGTCAGTCTGCAAAAGTGTTCCTAGAAAAGGGAAGAGCACAAAGCATTCATATCAAAGACATTTTTATTACAATCCCCCCCAACAATGACGGTGCAGTTGCAGTTTAGAATTACACAAAGGGATTAGGAATGCTGGGAAGAAAGGAAAAAGAAAAATCCTAAGGCAGACCGGTACCTTCTGTCAGGTCAGGGTCTGAGCCACATTCCTAAGATAATCACAGAGTCAGAGAAGGTTAGAGGGGACCTCTAGAGATCATGGAGTCCAACTCCTGCCAAAGCAGCATCACTTAGGCACAGGAACACATCCAGGGAGGTTTTGAAAGTCTCCAGAGAAGGAGACTCCACAAAATCTCTGGGCAGCTGGTTACAGTGCTCTGTCACCCTCACAGTAAAGAATTTCCTCCTCACATTGAGGTGGAGCCTCCTGTGGTTCAGATCATGCCCATTATTCCTTGTCCTGTTACTGGGCATCATCAAAAAGAGCCTGGAACCTTCATCTTGATACTCACCCCTCAGATATTTATAGACATTAATAAGCCTTTGAGCCTTCTCTTCTCAAGACTAAACAGCCCCAGGTCTCTCAGTCTTTCTTTACAGGAGAGATATTCAGGTCCCTTAATCATCCTCATAGCTCTTCACGGGACTCTCTCCAGTAGCTGCCTGTCTCTCTTGAACTGGGGACCCCAAAACTGAACACAGTATTCCAGGTGTGGTCTCATCATCAAATGGATGAAGTCTCTCTGAATTAGTTTTGCTACCCTACACAGCCTCATTGAATGCCATCACAACCCCATGGGACTGGTGAAGTAATCTCCAACAGAGTCTCTTTTGTTGTCTCCAAAACCATAGATGAACTCATCTGAACCTGAACACTGCTGGTCCATCACTGATAACCCCAAAGTCTGCCAGAAACTTTGGGCAAGTTATCAAACACCAGAACACACTTCTTATCTCTTGCCTTGCAGACAGCAAATGCAACTTCAAAAAAGTATTCATAAAGAAAAATCAATTTTTCAGTGTCCTTGTTCTCAACTAGAGCTAAGCTGACACTCTGGACTTGAGTGTGATTATTTGAACACTTGAGTGTTTTATATCATATTAAAATTACAACACCCTGAAGCCATAATGTATGCTGGAACCCCATCTGCAGACAGATAAAAACCTAAATGCTATTCCCAGAGATCAGTTACATCTACAGAAGTTATCCATCAAAGTAATTACATAGACCTAAAGTCCTATAGATGCATTGTATCATCAGCTGGTGACATGCAGAATTTTACCTCCTCATTAGAAACTGGTTTGAGTGCAGTTTAGCAGCTTTGATAGAACACTCAGTCAAAAAAAAAACAAAAACAAAAAAACACTCCAAAGTTAAACCAAAGCAACTTCATCTAACATATTCATGAGGATCATTCAACTTCTTGGATATAAAACTTCACCAAAAAGCTTCTTGAAACCTGCCACTGAGGTGACTTTGAAGTTTATTTGCTACCGCAGTCTCATACTCTGGAGTCCTGTCAATACTTTCATAGTGATCTGTAAATAAAAAGAAATGAAAAATCTGCAATCTATTCCTGTTCAGAAAGAAAATTTGTGGTGCCACTTTCAGTGGGATGTTGGGAAAAAAAAAGTCCTATCCCTTTGGAGAACATTCAGGTTCATTGGGTAGAGTAGGGTTAATGATTGGACTCGATAGTCTTGAGAGTCTTTTCCATTCTAAATGACCTGATGATTCTGTGATTCTTTATTGGTTACCTAACCCAGCTGGAGCCTGCAGCTCAAAAGCATGACCAAGATAGGCTGGTCTCCATGAATTAACTCAGTTTCTCTTTCAAAAACATGCTGGGAACAAAACTCCACAGCCCTGCAAGATTTCTTCCTGCTCCTTGAGTACACTGTCTGTTGTTTAGTGGAGGCTGGCATGGGTTTTGTTTTGGAAAAAGAGACCTTCCTTGAACATCTACCAGCAGACAGGAGTTGTGAGATAGCATTGGGGTCACCCAAGGCAAAGAGCACCCTATTCCAAGTCCACACTCAAAGCATTCAAGCTATTTGCAGCCTCCTGCAGTTGATCTCCAAATATAGAGCCCAAGTCAGCGAAGTGCTCCAGCATGTGTCTCCCTCAAGGATACAAATTGCCCCACTGCGGTGCGTGGTGTAAGGTGAAGCTCAGTGTTGGCCTGGACACACCAGGCCTGCTTCTGCTCACCTTTCAGCCAGGGACGAATCAGGAGGAAAATAATTATAGAAGCATAGAATTGTTTTAGTTGGAAGACACCTTTAAGATCATTGAGTCCAGCCACTAACCCAGCACTGCCAAGTCACCACTAATCATGTACTTCAGCACCACATCTACATGGATCCAGGGAAGGTGACTCCACCGCTTCCCATGGCAGTTTGTTTCAGAGCTTGACCACTCTTTTGAGGAAGATGTTTTTCATACTGTCCAACTTCAACCTCCTCTAGTGCAGCCTGAGGCTATTTCCTCACATCCTGTCACCTGTCCTTGGGGAAAAGAGACTGACTCCCACCTCACTCCAACCTCCTTTCAGGGAGTTGTAGAAAGCAAGGTCTCCCTTCACCCTCCTTTTCTCCAGACCTCAGATCCCTCAGCTTCTCCTCACTGGGGCTTCTCCAGCCCTGTTCTCCAGCCCCTTCACCAGCTTCATTGCCCTTCTCTGGATATGCTGCAGCACTTCAATGTCCTCATTGTAGCGAGGGCCCCAGAAATGAAGCAGCATACAGCATTCAACCTGCCATTGCTACTTCAGAGGCAGAGACCAGCCTGAAGAGTAACTGGGATAAGACAGCTGAGGGTGGGATAGCAAAACTCAACACAGTCCCACCACCTGCAGTGGCCTGAGGCCATCTCTCAGACTCAGCAAGCATCCTTATTTTTTGAGCACCCTGGCTTGGAGGAGCAGTGACAGAGAGGATTTGGTGGGTGCCATCACAGGAGCAACCCTTTCTCCTCCCTCGTGAGGGCACTGGGATCACCAGAGAGGGATGTTTAGAGAGACATTTCATACTTCATACCCAGACTACCATTTCCCTTTCTCTGGAAGCAATCATCCCTCTGTGGGGTCATTTTCTCTGGGATGCAGCTGAGCCACTATCATGATAGCCCTGGAAAAACAGGGGTCATCCCAGTAGTAGTGCCTGGGAGACTCCAAATATCTCTTTCAGGGGCTAAGTGAATGCAGTTACATCTGGGTTTTTGTGAGCACTGCTGTGTGCACTCAATGAGGATCTTTAAAAATCAGCTTCTGGCAAATGCTCCCATCACCCATCAGCAGAAGCTGGCCGTTTGGAGAACAGGCTCCTTAGAAAATAAGGGTCCGTTCACTTCCACACAAATCATGGAGGAGAACTTTTAAAGAAAATTATCTTTTTTCCCTTTTAAATGACCAAGTTCTGGTGTTTTAAGCTGGCACTGTGTCCATGCCATCAGGAACATCCCACCTCCCCAGTGTATTTGGGCAATGCTAGCTTAAATCACCTGCTTCAGTAAAAAGAAGATGCCCATAGGTGGAATTCATTAAAATATTGTAGAAACAAACCAAACATGAAAAACCACCCCAAAACCAAACCAAACCCTACTCAAGATCCTGACAGAATCCCCAGTGAATGAATCAGAGCTGTTAGTAGATGAAAGCCTATCCAGAGAGGTTGTGGAGTCTTCTCCAGAGACTTTCAAAACCTGCCTGGATGTGATCCTGAGCAACTTGCTCTGGTGGCACTGCTTTAAGCAGAGGAGTTGGACTAGATGATCTCCACAGGCCCCTTCCAACCTCCACTATGCTGTGATAAACAGAAACAGAGCTTCAGTCTCAGACTACTGGAGGTGAGTTTGAAAGGCAAAGCCCTGGATGTCATTTCTGTGCTTGCAGCAAGAGCAACAGAGGGCACGCTGGGATGGAGCCCGACTTTGGTCTGCTCCTTGATTTATCTCATTTGGAAAGCATGCAGAGGGCTGTCCTGCAAGGAGAAATACACCTGGCAAGAGCCAGAAGAGTGAGGCATCACTTAAACTGCAGCAGAGCACTCTGCTGCCTGAGCACATGTGACAGTGCTCAAGCAGCCAGGGTCGGACAGACAAAAGCAAGCACAGAGGATGCCAGCAATGTCACGGTAACAAAAGTGGAATGCTCGATGTCACCTGTGCCACCATGGGGAACCTCCATGTTGTCACCTCGCTCCCTAAACCTGCCAGTTGCCACTGCCACATGAAACCTAAGACTGTCGTGAGGCTGCAAGCAGCCAGGAGATGATGGTGCTTGGAGGTAGGAGATGAGACACGATTAGCAGGACAGCACTTAGGGGAGATGCTAATCCCTCAGTAATAAGCCTTGCAGCACAGCCAGGGCACTGCTCCTGCCCAGCAGCAGCAGCGTGGCCAAGGCCAAGGTCGATGGCCAAGTCCTCGACAGACAAATCAATGTCCAAGTTCTTGGCAGACCCAGCATGACCCCTCTCAAGCCTCCAAGGAGATGGAGGTGTAAGGCTAAGTTGTTCTGTGCTCGAGGCTGGAAAAGGGGATGCTTTTTTCCTAGGAGCCTCTTAGGTTAAATAACACACACATCCCCCTGGGACACGGCACACACACTGAGGTTAAGTGTTCAGGAAGAAGCAATCTGATGCAAGCCCATGCTGCTGCAAGCTCTACTCCCCCCTCCTTCCCTCACTGTGTGGGACCAGCACAGTTGTTGATAGGGGTTTTCGTGCAGAAAACTGGCTTGAGGACAGCTGATGGTGGCCTCAGCCAGACCCATGGTGGGCAAATTCTCCAGAAGGCATCCAACTGCATCACCCTGGGCATCTCCCTGGTACTTCCCAGGATTAGGAAGCAATTAGCTAAAACTGGCATTAGAGACACACCACATACAGGGACACTGGGTTTGCAGAGCTTGCCTGGCTCAGGGTGCAGGAGAGGGGCTCCCAGTTAAAGAGAAAAATCCCCGCCTTATCAGGTCCCACACTCTGGATGGATGTCAGAACCGTGAGGCTCTTGGTCAACAGCTCCCCTCTCCACGACATGTGCTGAAAGCCTGAGAAAATATGCCTATAAACCCTGGCACTGACTCTTGAGGAGCAGCAGGGTGGAGAAGGGAAGGTTGCTCTGGGAAGATCGGGAGGACTTTGTTACTCAGAGAGTAATGTCTGTCTCTTGGAAAAAAATGAATAAATAAACAAATATTCAAGTTTTGGAGCAGATACAAGTCAGAGGACAGAAGGATAGAAAAGTTATATAAGTAACAGTTTTCAGAAGCAAAAAGAAAGCCCTTCTTGCTGCCACTAAAATGCTCAGGCTGTTGCCATCAGATGTCAAGTGTTCCAATTCACAAGTGAGGTTCTCTAGCACCTGTATCCTACTGAGCACTTGCTTGGTTCAGCTCAGTGGTGGATAAAATCATGTCTTTATAGTCCTGAAGGCTCAGCTGCTGCTCCAATAGTAAAATGAACACACACACACACACACACACAAAATCACTGTCTGAAAGCTGTCTGGTAGAGGTGCACCTGACAGCAGCAAAAACATCATTCTACAAGCAGGAGTCCCTCTCCAAATTCTACACGACGTGTTCTATTCCATCTGGAAGTGCTATTGCGTTTTGTTACCCAAAACTGTGGAAGTATTTTAAATGAAAAGGGAATGAAAACTCACAGGTTTGCAGGTAATTCAGAAAACTGGACTGCAGGACTCTGACATTTCCCCCTTTCTGAAAGCAAACCAAGATATCAACAAGTCATAAAAGACTCACTCAACTCAACAGTTCGAACAAATAAGGAGTAAAGCATAAGAGGACATAAAAATATACAGATAGGTTTGAATTTAAGTTGACATTAAGAAAGCTTTAGGGAGGATTAGATTAAGCTTGAAAAAATGGATAGCTTGATTCAGCAGCTTGTTTGGGTTTTTCTTCAGCCTCAAAATGCTTGTAACAGGTGTCTCTGTTTGCAGAGTCAATAGGCTGGGGTCTGGTGGCTGTGGGCAGGATGAGAGCTGACAGCTCATGGGAAAAGCATCAGGTGAGATAAGAACTTGCTTGTATGAGGTAGATGGAACACTGTTCCCATGGGCTTTGGGTAGTGCAATTGACTGTGATGAACATGTGTTAACCTAAAACAAAAAATAATTCTACATCTGGAAAGGTCACAAAAATGGTCAGAAGGCTGGAGCACCTCTGCTGTGAGGACAAGCTGAGGTAGTTGAGGTTCCTCATCCTGGAAAACAGACAGTTCCAGAGAGACCTTATGGTAACATTTGAGTACCTAAAGGGGGTCTATAAGAAAGGTGTAGACAGCCTTTTTATAGTAGGGCGTGTTGTGACAGGACAAGGGTGACTGTTTTGAACTACAGGAGGAAGATTTAGACTAGGGAGAAGGAAGAAATTATTTTACCCTGAAGGTTGTGAAACACTGGCCTGGGTTGCCCAGCGAGGTGGTAGGTGCCCCATCCCTGGCACCATTCCAGATCAGATAGTCTGGGGCTCTGAACAACCTGCTCTAGTTGCAGATGTCCCTGTTGACTGCAGAAGGGTTGAACCTTTAAAAGTCCCTTCCAACCCAAACCAGTCTGATTCCACCAGTTGCACTCAGTCTTTGCACAAGTGTGACCATTCCAGCATCATTTGCATTTATTTAATTAAAACAGCCTCAGAGTGCTGGTGCTGTGCTGTTTGACAGCCACTGGACTCCACTAGGGGTAGAATCTTCTCCATGTCCATGGCCTCACATTGCAAGAAAGAGCAGCTCTCATTCTTACTGCTGCAATGCCATGTCGCTTTGTGCTAAACTAAAATGAAGTCTTGACAATAGAGTGTAAGGACCTACCCTAGTCAAGGTCTCAGAAAGATAGATTTGAAGTTCTTCTAAGTCAGGACCACACAAATCAGAGAGGGAGAGACAAGAGAGAAAGTCTCTTGCCCGTGCAGTAGGGCAGGGGCTAAGGGAGGAAGAATCACACAATTGCCGAATATATCTGAGGTTGGAAGAGACTGCAAAGGTTATCCAGTCCAATCCTCAACCCAGCACCAAAGGGTCAACACTAAACCATGTCTCTAAGCACCAGGTCCACATAGTGTTTAACTCCCAGGGATGAGTAACTCCACCACTGCCCTGGGCAGACCATTCCAGTGTTGGAGAATGCTTTCAGTGAAGAAATATTTCCTAACATGTAGGTTGAATCTCCCCTGGTGCAGCTTGTAACCATTTCCTCTAGTCCTGTTGCTTCCCACCAAGAAGAGGCTGCCCCCTCCTCACTCCAACCTCTCTTCAGGTAGTTGTAGAGATCAATGAGGTCTCCCCTCAGCCTCATTTTCTCGAGACTGAGCAACCCCAGCTCCCTCAGATACAGCTTGTAGGTCATGTGCTCCAGACCCTCCATATCTGGCCTGCAGGTGCATTCAGTAATCCCATCCTTCTAACCTTATAGTGCCCTCAGATCAAACCCAATCGTGAAATGGAAAAATAAAATCCAAACAGTTTCACTTAATGACAGAGATGTGACCAATGACACAGAGAAAACAATGGTTGAGCCAAGTGGAAAAGCCATGTGAAATCATGGTTATGAGGGGCTCAATACTGACCCATTTTCTCCTGCTGAGGAGGACCTTCCCATATCTGATTCCCAAGAGCAAAAGGGTGAAACAAGTTACAGCAGAGTTTCTAGGGCAGCTAGAGAAAGGGACTTGCTTGGCTTCCCACAGAGTGCTGGGATTACAAATGTTGGTTTCCACTGATACAGGCTATAACCTGTATCAGTTTAAGATGACAGTGAAAGCAGTTCTACTGCTCTGTCTCCTCCACCATGGCTGCTCCAGTGTTACAAAAGGACCCACTGCACAATGGAGTCTGGATGGGGAAGTCCTGTTGTCCAAAAGTCAATTCAAATGGGGCAAGCCCTTCAAAAGCTTGGGGGTTAATTCAACACCATCTGGTTTGCAGACAGCCCTTCTCACAATGCTGAAGGCTAAGACTGGTTTTTAAGCCTCCCCCAATCAATTGCTGTCCTTGGGAACATCAATGCAGAAGTAATGACTGAGATAAGTCCTATCCCCTGTCCCCATTGATTGTACACAGAGCAGCTACATACACCGTGGGAACGATCTCTTGTTGCTCAATATTTTTTTAGTGTTTCACCTGCTTTGAATTGAAAATGCTTTGATAAATGAACTGAGAAGCTCCCTGGCTCCAGTGCTGCATGGGTAAGTAGCTGGGCATGAACTACCAACACCACAGTCATTTTTCACAGCAATGCTTATTGAATCACTGCTAAAGCATCTCTGCCTTTTCCTCCACCACAGTGTGAGACGACCCATTCCTTTATCCAGGAAGTCAACAGCATCCTGGCCTGGATCAGGAATAGTGTGGTCAGCAGGACCAGGCAAGTGGTCACGCCCCTGTACTCAGCACTGGTGAGGCTGCGCCTTGAGTACCAGGTTCAGTTTTGAGCCACTCACTACAAGAAAAACATTGAGGTGCTGGAAAGTGTTCAGAAAAGGGCAACAAAGCTGGTGAAGAGTCTGCAAAAAAGGTCTTATAAGGAACAGCTGAGGCAACTGGGTTGTTTAGTCTGGAGAAGAGGGGACTGAGAGAAGACCTCATTCCTCTCTACAACTAGCAGATTGCAGTGAGATGGGGGTTGGTCTCTTCTACCTATAAAATGAGGTGATAAAATGAGAGGAAATGGCCTGAAATTGCCCCAGGGGAGGTTTATGTTGGATATTAAGAAAAATTTCTTTCCTCAAAGAGTGGAAGAGGCTGCCCAGGCATGATAATAGAGTCACCATCCCTGGAGATGTAAAAGAAACATGTGGACATAGCACCTCAGGACATGGTTCAATGGCCATGGTGGTGTTAGGTTGATGATTGGACTCAACAATCTTGCAAGTCTTTTCCAACCAACACCATTCTATGCTTCTATGATCCTTTACAGGCTTACCAGCTCT
Organism: Semnornis frantzii; assembly: GCA_013399775.1. Classification (NCBI taxonomy): domain Eukaryota; kingdom Metazoa; phylum Chordata; class Aves; order Piciformes; family Ramphastidae; genus Semnornis; species Semnornis frantzii. The sequence goes on along the minus strand of VWYK01126481.1, from coordinate 11,341 downwards.
TCCACAACCAAGATGTATTACCCAACCACCCATGACAAGAAGCCCAGGGAAACCATAGGGATTTATTTTCTCAAAGAATGTGGTATAGCACTTTTTTGGAGGCAGACACAACAGGAAGAGTTTGAATTTGGTTTTAGAAGTTTGATTTAAGGATTTTAGTCCAAAATCATAACCTCAGCAGGGTGGAAGAAGATAGTTCCCTGCAAAGTAACCTGTGGGAAAGTGGTTAGAAATGGGAACAGCAATACTAGTTTTTATGAATCCATCTTAACGTGCCCATTTTTATTTCTTAGGGAAAGGTACCATGGTTGGGCTTGCCGGGTTAAGATCCCTTAAAGGTGCAAAAGCCAGCAGGTCATCTGGACTTGGACAATTTGTGACCGCATATACATGGTAGAGAGTCAGTCAGCCTCCTTCTTGCCTACCTCCACCACTAAGCCACCAAGGGGTTGAGCAGGAGTTAGGAACAAACCAGTAACAGCCTTACTACCACCAAAATGCCCACCTTAGGGATTTCTAACGATAACTGGCACATCCTCATCCCACTGTACCAGTATTTCTCCAAATGGATGAGGAGTGCAGGTTCAAGAGGTTGGCACTCCACAGCAACCCAGTCCCTCTGGTCAGACTATCTCCTCATTTTCTTGTTCAACAATTTATTGCACAACACTTTTAATCCTAGATCCCAGTTCACATTTCAAAGACCCAAAGGTCTTCCTTGCTGAAGTGAGTTTGAATGATAGTCTTCATCCTCTCTCAAAATGCTGGCACTCTTTTTTGCATAGAAGAGACAGTTCCCATTTTGCAGCTGTGACACTGCATTGGTGCAACTGTCTTCTACATCTATACCATGTTCTTTGCTAAAATAGCTCTTTATGGTTTCCCTGGTCTCCTTTAAATCATAGAGTTTTCTGGCTGGAAAAGACTTTAAAATCATTAAGTCCAACCATAACTTAACATCTCCCTAAACACAACTCTTAGACCATCCTAATCCAAATATCTTTTAAATGGTACCAGAGATGGAGACTCCACCACTGCCCTGGGCTGCCTGTTCCAGGCCCTGACAACCTTTCAGGGGATTCCATTCTTCATAATGTTCAACCCAAACCTCCTCTGGTGGACCCTGAGGCCATTTCATCTTGTTCTATCACTTGTTACCTAGGAGAAAAGACCAGTCCCAACCTAGCTCAAACCTCCTCTCAGCCTTCCCCTCTCCTTGCGTTACCCAGCACCACTTCTCATGCTTTCTGAGAGCATACAAGGTCCGTCACAGCTGCAAGAGATAACCACCACCTCCTGCACTGTGGCAGTAATGCAGCTTCTGCATTGTGGGTAAACATGCATACTGTCTGTCACTGCTTGCATGGTGTTTGAGACCCTTAGGTGGTAGGGCAATGTTGGAAACGTCTCCAACACGTTAGGAAGTATGATGCAAGAGACAGACTGTGAAGGCAGAACGTGGGAGGACTTACCCAATGTTTAATTAGTAGCTTGGGAACCAAGACTCCCACCTTCAGCTCCATGGCTGATGCACACTGGTACTTGTTGGAAGTTCAGCTTGCTGTTCCTTCAAGTCTTCAGGCTGTATTAAATTTACCACCACTATGTTAAGAGTTATTCTTAGCAAGTGACAGCTGGTTTAATAAACTCTAAGTCAGCAAACCATTAATCTTTCTGCACACCAAAGCCTTGTATTAATTCGCTGGCATCACAGCCAGCAGATGAATGGTCCAGACCCTCAAGGGCTCAGAGGAACTGGTGAGAGGTTTGATTGCCAAATGGAATCTTGTCAGTTTACTGCTGGCTGAAGTTGAGGGGTTGTGACCTTGCTCATGCTCCTCTTTCTGAATGTCCAATAAGCAGCTGAATTTGGGTTCCCATTACACATTCCCACCCCTTTGAGGTCTCCCCAAAAGCAGGCTGCCTTGTCCCCAGGCTGCCCAATTCTCATTCAGTTCCTTCATGACTCTTTACACTTCTGAAGCACTTCCACACAAGGAACATCGCAAAACCTTAGCAGTGTTCAGCTAACCAGCACGCAACTGATTCCCTCTCTCTTTTCACCAACTCCTGGGAACTTTGTGGGTCCATTTGGTGCTTTGAGCATTCAGAACCCTTTCTTCTTCACACCAGCATTGCTTCATGCTTTGGCAGCATTTCCAAACTGATAGCGAGGACATAAAAAATAATAAATAAACAAACAAACAAACAAAATCTATTCTTCCAACCTACTTTTTCAATGTCCCCAACAGATGAGGAAAGATCTCAGAGGATCTCAAGATCCACTACTTGCCTTACCATAACCTTAGATGCATGCTTAAAGAAATACATTTGGACTGGAAGCTTTCAGTCCAAAACCAGCAAATTTGAATATCAAAATTGAGTAACTTCATGTTCTGTGCAGGAATCTTAGCTTGCAGTTAAGAAGCTTTATAGCATCCAACCACTCTCCAGGATATAGATGACATTAATAACTAACCTTCCAAGACCTCACAGTAAAGGAGAAAACAGCGCTCCTAGAAGACAGATCCACAACAGATGCTTGTTTTCTAATTCGTGACCTACACTGAGACAAAACTGTGCTTACGACATTATCTTTCTTGATGCCTCAGGGTGTCACAGGTAGAGGACATTAGGTTTGCCTTTCCCTGGTAGTAGAGTGGAGTCTGAGAGAGTTGCTGTGGTATCAGTTTGCCCAGCACTGTGAGAAAGGCCAACAGCTTCCCAGCAGCAAGTCCATCACCAACATCACTGGAAATGTTTAAGGATGCAGAGATGTGGTGCTGAAGGACATGGTTTAGCACCAGACTTGGCAGAGGTGGGTAATGGTTGGATTTAAAAGTCTTTTCTAATAAAAATGATTCTATGATTACCAGCCCAAATGCTTTCACCAGCCATTTATATGGAATTTAACAAAATAAAAGGCCTAAAAAATCCAAACTGAATCATAGCTACCACCAAATCAGAGCCATCCTCAGACCTGACAGATTATGATGTAAGAGATAAATGCACATTTTCTCTAAGCAAATGTTTGTGCTTCACATTCATAGAATGACAGGGGCTAGAAGGGACCTCTAAAGATCAAGTCTACCCTCCCTGCCAAAGTTTGGTCACTTAGGGCAGGTCAGAGCACATCCAGGTGGATTTTTAAAGTCTCCAGAGAAGGAAACTGCAATCTCTTTGAGAAGCCTTTTACAGTGCTCCAGCACTCTCAAAATAAAGAAGTCTGTCCTTATGTTGAGGTGGAACTTCCTGTGTTCCAGTCTGTGCCCACTGCCCCTTGTCCTATTACTGGGCACCACTGAAGAGAGGCTGGCCTCCTTCTTGATAGCCACCTTTCTGATATTTATAAACATGGAGAAGATCTCCAGCATTTAAGACCAGGCTGGTTGAGGCTTT
>VWYK01126480.1:261-30357 GCA_013399775.1 Semnornis frantzii | reverse complement strand
GGAAAATAGTGCAAGTTGCTGTTCAAAGGCAATGTTCAAGTCTTACAAATTCGGTGAGGTTTTAGCATGATCGTAGCATACATATATAGAAATCACACACTAACAGAACAACAGAGGTTGCAAGGGACCTCTGGAGATTACCTAGTCCAACCCTTCTGATAAAGCAGATTCACCTAGAGTAGGCTGCCCAAGATTGTGTTCACATGGGTTTGGAATCTGTCCAGAGGAGATTCCAGAACTTCCCCAGGCAGCCTGTTCCAGTGCAATGGCATCCTCAAAGCAAAGACATTTTCCAACCCAATGCCATCTGTCAATCTGTGAACTTCTTGTGTTCTAGTTTGTGTCCATTGGCCCTTGTCCTGTCACTGGACACTACTGGGGTGAGTCTGGCCCAACCCTCTTGCCCCTTGCCCTTTAGCCATAGATAAACATTGATAAGTTCACCTCTCAGTCTTCTCTTCCTCAGGCTAAACAGCCCCCCAGGTTTCTCAGCCTTTCTCCATCACAGAGATGCTCCAGTCCTCTTATCATCTTTGTAGAGTTTGCTGTCAGAGTTCCTGTAGTTCCCTGTCCCCCTTGTACTGAGAAGTCCAGAACTGGACACAGTACTCCAGATGTTGTGTTACCAGGGGAGAGTAGAAGGGAATGAGAACCTCCCTTGACCTGCTGTCCACACTCTTCATAATACTCAGCAGGATACCATCAGGCTTCTTGGCCACATAGGCACACTGCTGTTTCACAGTGAATTGTCCACCAGCACTCCCAGGTCCTTATCCTCAGAGCTTTTTCCCAGCAGATCAGCCTCTAACCTATACTGGTACATGAGTTTGATTCTCCCCAGGTGCAGGACTACACTTGCCCTTCTTGAACTTCCTGAGATTCCTCTCCGCCCAGCTCTCTAGCCCTCCATGCCTGTTCTCTAGAAAATGACTGAACTGTGTTTGCAGAAGACTCTGATAACCAGAATTAATATATAAAAGGTGAATGAGCTAAAGGGAGTCACAGATCTGCCACAGAGCTGCAAAAGCAGTCTGTTACAACACAAAAGGAGACGTTTCTTCTTTTCATCGCTTTTGTAGCTTTCATTTCCAACCTTAGGAGATGAACACAGTTTACATCTACTCCAGCAAGGACTGCCACAAGGGTAGCTACACTTTCTTAGATAAAAAGTCATTCTTTTTATAAGTATTCTTTATTTATTTTTTTGGGGGGGGAGGGAGTGGGTTACTTTGTTGTTGTGTTTTATTTTTCTTTCTATAGAAACTTCTGGTGTTTTGATAAGTAGCATCAGAAAATAAAAGGTATTAATGCATCTCTTTGTATCTTGAAAGATATAAAGCTAACTGTGTTCTCTCTTCACAAAGAAAAACACCCCTGGAAAGTTCTGCTTATATATTTCTACGTATACTCTTGAGAAATAAAGTAGACACAAATGCGTTTTCAGAGACTTTTTGGACCTGATGTCACAAAATCAAAGTGAAAATGATTTCAATAACACAGCCCATAGCCTTCTCATTATGGTGGTAGGGAAGTAGCCTTTGTTAAAGGACTTACAGAGAGATGAAAATCTATTTAGACACCATTGTAAATGAAGACAATGCATTTATTTCATTGCTATGGTTACTGAATCAAGTATGAAGTATAGAAATATGGTTCACAGTGGGGAAAAAAAATAGAAGAATGGGGGAAAATAAATTATATGCTGTGGTGGAAATGCAGAAGAAAGATAAAAACAAATAGGCTGCACAGTTTAAGAAACAATTAATTATTAGTACTTTCAGAACGCATTTCATCTCATCTCATTGTAACCTGCTTGCAGCCAGAGCTATCTTGCTGCCTTTACATTTACCCATCTTGTCTTTTATACTGCTGCTGGTGGAAAAGAAAAGCTTATACCTTTTATCTGTGACACTGGGGGGAAAATGATGTATCACTGCAAGTCTAAAGGCTTTGTGGAGTGGTTTCTGCTGAGCACAGTGATGGGCTTTGATGGAGCTTCTCCTCCAGCAGCTCTCCGGGACCTGTTTGACACAAGTGGGCTGGTGGCTGTGCTAAATGGTTGCTTACATCCAGCAAAAAGGAGAGCAGATGATTGTCACTAATGTCTGGGCATATCCAAAAGTGTTTTCTGGGGTCATTTCTAAAAGGCAGAAGCTCAGCAGGCCAAAGAGTCAGAGCATTTCCTCTGTGATATACCATTGCAGCATCCACATCTCTCCATCCGGCATACACACAGCTGACGACTGACTCACATCATCCTAGCAGGTTTTGTTTGGAATGTTCTCCATCAAGAGAGTAGATTTAGGTCAGTGAGGTGATCCAAAACCAGCAAGATCAGGGGGACAGTCAATAGAAATGGCCAACATCACACTTTATTGCTTGGAAATATAAAGCTGTGCTTTATATATTGTCCAAACAGGCTGCTTCAAAGGCTTTGGGAACCAAAATGAAGAAAAACAACAGCTAAGACTCAAAATCCCACTCTCCTTTCTTTAATGACACACAGTCAACAATTTAATTCTACTCACTCACTGAAAAATTGCTTGCTCCAGAGGTGCCAGTCAAATTGTATTTGGTTCATGTGAGCCTCATCAGAACTATTCAAACTCCAAGGCTAAAAATGTTGCTGTCAAACTCCTGACCAAAGTAGATGGGAGGCAATGGGATGACACTTCAGGACAGGATGTACTAAAGCCAAGATTAATCTACCTGACATTCTGCTGCCCTCTCCTCAAAGAAAATCCAAACAAATTCAGTGCAATAGTTCCAGACACAGTCTCTACCTTATTTAGGCACAGCCAGTGACTGATTCAGCCAGTTTATGGACTTGGCACGCTTAGAAATCTCTTTGCCATAGCCAATTAGGAAGAGATCTGATTAATTAGGACTTAAAACTTCATCCTTGCTTTCTGATCAACACACAGCAATGGATTATTTACCCATATCACATGAAATTCTTCAGATATACTGCTTCAAAAGAAAAGAGTTTTTCTGGAGTCAAAGACCAGAGCCAAGAAGATCCAGATGGAATAAGATCATTTAAATTAATACTGTTCCCACACACCCCAGTGAGAGTGCACAGCTGTACTACAGTCAGATTTATAAACGGAGACAGCCTGGCTCTACCCTGTCAGTTAATATTGTGCCATAGCTTCGTGACACAGTATGTTGGCATGGCTCTACATGCAGTACTTTGGCACAGTAAGTGACAGTCATTGTCCCTGTTAGCTTTCAGAGGAACATATTTGAAATCCCCAAAGTGAACCGAGGAGCCTGAACTTTGCTGAGTTTATTGGGACTGAGCCTATTAAATCACCAAGGGGTTGCAGAAAAGGCTACCCCTTCCTCTGAAAGATGCACAAAACTGAACAAGAGAGTCAGGAAAACAGGGGAGGACAGAATAAGAGCAATAATGAGGACACAAGTGCTGGATAAAATTCCCTTTATTCATAGAATGGCAAGGTTGGAAGGGACTGCAAGGACCATCTAGTTCCAACCGCCTGCCATAGGCAGGGACACCTCCCACTGGTACAGGTTTATTCTCTGACATAAGATGCAATTTCTGAAATAGGAACAGCAAAAAAGGCAAGTGTAGATCCATGAAAACAACCATGTTTCACCTGCTGAGGCCCCCCAAGATCTCCACTCCTAGAGATTAGTAGCTCTAATGTCTCCTTCACAAGGTGCAAGTGAAACTCTCTCTGTGAGTCTAACAAAAATCCAATTGAAAGTCGCTTTGCTGAGGTACTTCTGACCAAGAACTGCATCTAACCACATCATTTCCATCAAAGACAAATAACTGCCTGGTGGATCACACTACAGGGAAGTGTGGAGAGTAAGTGACAAAAGCCAGTGGTTCTGCTGGATGAACCACAATGTGCTTAGACCTTGGGAACTCTGCTAGGTCAGGTTTTGGTGTGCTCTGTTGCTCACATCAAAGGCTCAGGAGACTCTATGTGTCTTCTCAAGGCAATGCAAAGTTCAGACTTCATAAAATCATAAAATGGTTTAGGTTGGAAGGGACCTCAAAGATCATCCAGTTCCAACCCCCCACTATAAGCAGGGACACCTCCCACTAGAAGAAATTGCTCAAGGCCTCATCCAACCTGGCCTTGAACACGTCCAGGGAGGGAGCAGCCACAACCTCCCTGGGCAACTTGTGCCAGTGTCTCACCACCCTCACTGGAAAGAACTTCTTGCGTTGGAATGGACCTTCAGAGTTGTAATGGACTGTTAGTTGATTCCTCAGTTTACCTGGAGACTTAGGGTTTTTTAGCCTTGAGAAATGGGGGATCAGGAGAAATATTCTTTCTTTCTGTAACTACTTGAAAAGAGGTTCAAGTGAGGAGTCCAGAGGAGGCCACAAAGATGCTCAGAGGGCTGCAGCACCTCTCCTGTGATGACAGGCCATGAGAGTTGGGGCTCTGCAGCCTGCAGAAGAGAAGGCTTCCAGGAGACCTTGGAGTGGTCTTCAGTATTTGAAGGGGGCCTACAGGAAGGCTGAGGAGGGACTATTGACAAGGTCTTGTAATGACAGGATGAGGAGTAATGGGTTTAAACTGGCAGAGGGGAGATTTAGACTGGATGTTAGGAGGAAGTCGTTTGCAGTGAGGGTGGTGAGACACTGGCACAGGTTGCCCAGGGAGGTTGTGGTTGCTCCCTCCCTGGAGGTGTTCAAGGCCAGGTTGGAGGAGGCCTTGAGTGACCTGTGCTAGTGGGAGGTGTCCCTGCCTATGGCAGGGGGTTGGAACTAGATGATCCTTGAGGTCCCTTCCAACCTTACCATTCTATGATTCTATAAGTAACAAACAATAGGACAAGAGAAAAAAGTCTCAGATTATGCCAAGGAAAGCTGAGATTGGATGTCAGGGAAAATTTCTTCACCAGAAGGGTTGTCAAGCCCTGGAACAAACTTCCTAGGGAGTGGTGGAGTCACCACCCCCTGAGGTATTTAAAAGACATGTAGACATTGTGGTTAGGGAGGTAGTTTAGTGGTGAACTGGCAGCATTGGGTTAATGGTTGGAAACATTGATTTCAATGGTCTCTTCCAACCAAAATGATTCTATGATTCTCCTTCAACAAAAAATATGGAACAGATTTCATCCCAGATTTGCTTTGAACTTGCTGTACTCACTGTGCAGTGAAGCCATGAAATGAAACAGAAAGAGCTTAAGAGGCAGGTAAAATGAAAACAATCTGAATCCAGAATTTATTAGCATTCAAAATCCAACAACTCAAACTGAAACATCATGAGACTGAAGGGGGAAAAGCACTCCTATAGACAAAGAAATTGGTGCAACTCTGAAACTTCCTTTAATAGGACATGACAAAGAATCACCTTGTCCTAAGGAGAGAGCTAGTTGAAAAATGAGCTATTACAGCCTGAAAGTCCCCTGCTTTCTTGCACAAATGAGAATGAGAATTTATTTCCCCTCCTAGAGGTGGCACGAAGGAAGAGCCAAAAAGAGGACTGATAACTTTGCAGAGTCCAGCACAAAGAACTGAAAAACAGAGACATCCTTGGAAGGCAAACTTGATTTCCCAAAGGGGATGAGTAAGAAGCCATTGCCTTCACAGACAAATGGTGAGCTTCAAAGATGTCACTCACAAAAATGCCCTTAATGAGAGCAGAGTGACTGAATCCAGGGAGGAAATTAAGAGAGAGAGCAGGGATGGTCATTCTGATGAGGGGACTCATCAAAACCAAGAACCATCAGAAGTAAGAGGGCTATACAAGTTCTTTACCATGAGGGTTGCAGAACACTGTAATAGGTTGCCCAGGGAGGTAGTTGAGGCCTTATCCCTGGACGTATTCAAGGTGAGGCTCCACAAGGCTCTGGGCATCCTGATCTACTTGGGGATGTCCCTGCTGGCTGCAGAGTGGGTTGGACTAGATGACCTTTGGAGATCCCTTCCAACCCAGACCATTCTATGATTCTAAGATTCCATTCAACACTGTTACCTCCTTTGACTTGGTGCCATTAATAGGATGAGTTGCTTAAGAGAGTGATGAAAAGAGTGAGAACCTTTCAACAACCCAACTTTTTCCAAAGGTGTAATTCCATTTGAGTTTCAAATTTTTTCTCTCCAAATATGACAAAACACACCTCAGCAGGACAGCCAAGCTTGTGCTCTATGGATTATCTGGGAATAGGAGTATTGTCATGGAAACATGATCTTTGCTTAGAACCCGTTGGAAACCTTGCTCTCATTGCCTTCATACAGTATTAACTTTCTTGATTTGCTTTGGGGTTTTTTGGTAAGTCAGTGACAGACTTAACAAAAGTGACACTTCTGTATGGATTTCATCCTGGTTTTCAGCCATGTCATTCCTCTTTTACAACCAAACTACAGTTGTGGCCCACAGCCCATGAAAAACTGGTCAAGTCCCCATGCAGGGTCTGCAACTGCTTCAGTAAGGACACACAGTACTCTGTCTTCTGATTCACAGATTCACAGATTCCATTGGGTTGGAAGGCACCCTCGAAGGTCATCTTGTCTAACCCCCCTGCACTCAGTAGGGACAACTCCAACTAGACCAGGCTGTCCACAGCCACATCAAGTCTGATCTTCAATGTTTCCAGGGACAGGGTCTCAACCACATCCCTGGGTAGCCTCTTCCAGTGTTTCACTCTCATTTTAAAGAACTTCCTTCTGATGTCCAACCTAAATCTGCTCTCCTCCGGTTTCAAACCATTGCCCTACATCCTCTTGCTTTGAGCCCTTTTAAACAGTCCTTCCCCAGCCTTCCCTTTCAGATATTGAAAGTAGGTCCCTTTCAGATATTGAAATGTAGCTATAAGGTCTTCCCAGAGCCTTTTCTTTTCCAGGCTAAACAGCCCCAATTCTTTCAGCCTGCCTTCATAGGAGAGGCCATGTCTGTTTTATGGCTTTAGCTAAGTGGTTCTTTCAGCAAGCTCATAGTAATTTCAGCTTCCCCTTGAAGATTTTACCCCTCCTGATATTAGGAAAAGAAAACCCTTTTGAAGTTAGGAAGAAGCAGATGTTTACAGTGACACAGATGGCCTACTCAAAACAAGGTAACCTTGACTAAAAATAGTGTAATACATTATTACAAGGATCGAGGCTGGAAAGGAAATGAAAAGTTTATACTCACATCAATTTTGACTGCACACAATTCTTCCTAGCTCTGCTTATATGAGCCAGTCAGGTCATGATCTAAGACACTGGGGCAGCTGGGTGCCCCATGGCACCCTGCACTCCACGGTGTCCGACCCAGCACTGCCTGTTGTAGGGGACACAGTGGGCCTGGGACTTGCCTTGGAAGACAACATGGACACAGCCATCCTGTTTTGTTTTATTTGAGCAGCTATATAGCTGCTATATAGCTGGGATAGTTTGGCTTCAGAGTCAGAAAGAGTTGACCCCAAGTATGCTAAATTCAATCCTTCCCCTTCTCCAAGGCAAAAGGTTTCTTATTAGTATTCAATAACAAACAGCTCATTTGCAGCTGCTGTTTCACACCCCAGCTTTGTTGGGTTTATGTTTCCATGGACTTTCCATGGACTGCAGTTGCAAACCACCCTGTATGATCACTGGTCTGTCATCATCCTGCTCCAAGAACATCATTCACACTGGTTGTAGTCACTCCACTCACACCTGCCTGGCCTGTGCCTAATTCTATTAGTCATTTATGAGGAAGAAATTCAGCCCTTCAGATTTTGCAGGTCCTGGTAGAAAAAGCAAAAGGGAAAAAAACAAGTCAGACATACTTCCTCTGGAAACAAAAGAATGCTTCATGTCGGGAACAATGTTCCCAGAATTTAAAGGAAGTGTTGCCAGGCTTCCCACACCTATCTGCCTATGTCTTTCTCAAGCTTATAAAATCACAGAATGGTTTGGTTTGCAGGGGATCTTTAAAGAGCATATAGTCCAAACCTCCTGCAGTGAGCAGAGACATCTTTGGTTAGATTCAACCCTACCTGGAATGCTTCCAGTGATGGGGTTTCACCCACCTCTCCAGGCAACCTGTCCCACCTGTTTCATCAGCCTCAGGGTAAAAATGTCTTCCTTGTATTTAGTCTGGATCTCTTTTAGTTTAAAACCATCAGCCCTTGTCCTGTTGCAGTAGACTCTGCTAAAAACTCTCAGAGAACCATAGAATCATNAGTTTAAACCCATTGCCCCTTGTCTTGTCACTACAAGACCTTGTAAATAGTCCCTCCCCAGCCCTCTTGTAGGCCCCCTTCAGATATTGGAAAGCTACTATAAGGTCCCCTTGAAGACTTCTCTTTTCCAGGCTGAAGAGTCCCAACTCTCTCAGCCTGTCCTCATAGGAGAGCTGCTGCAGCCCTCTGATCTCCCATACTCTCTTGTATGAGAGTAAATGCTGAAAACATGATACAGTGCAGGCAGCAGTAGCTGGAGTGACATGATGATGATGAACACACAGGGTTATACAGCTTTGCAGGTGGACCCTGGTGACTTTGAGTCACAAAGGTGACTTTGGGATCTAAAGGGATTCAGGCTTAGAGTTGACCCTTCCTCACCTTGTAGGACCACGCCAGCTATCACTGCAACCCATGTAAGATGTGAAGTTGGAAGAGATGAAAATAGAGCACAGAAAACACGTATGCAGGAGAGGCAGGTAGAAAAAAGTCTGGAGATTTTTGCATGAGAAACATATAAATTGCCAGGCAGGTGGAGTGGATTTCATGGAATCACAGAATCATTTTGCTCGGAAAAGATCTTTGAGACAGTCTCTCAAAGACCTCCATTTACAACATCATCTTTTTTCCCCCTAAATTTTCTAATAAAATGCTACAAAACCCAGTCCAGTATTGCCAACGTCAAAAAACCACTGACCTGCACCAGTCCAAACCAGAAAGAACTGAGGCTGTTTAGATTTATTTCTTATATGCATCTGTAAAACTGCCCCCTCAAGATGCATTATTCAACAATGTAGAGAAACACAGAACTATTTGGTCATTTTGCCCAGAAAATAGTCAGGATGACAGGTAACAATTACTTCAATGGCAGGAGAGCCCCCTGAAGGTTACTGGAATGGTCACTGATGAGCCTGGAACAAGAGTTTCCCAAAAGCATAACATTAAACTCTGAAATCTGTTGTAGAGCAAAGTTAATTTTTAAACAGCATGAAATACATAGTCGACTACCCTCTTCCTCCTCCCTCTACCCCCAAGCCCCCCAAACACTGGGTCTGGCAGTTATTCTGATCCCTGGAGTTTGATGCATGTTTGATTCACAGACTGCAGCATGTCTGCACCAGATGGCCCTGAGTTAATGAACACAAACTCATCACTTTTACTCACGAGGGAAATGTGCAGCTCAATCTGATTTGTACTCGACAACTAAAAATATTTTAGTATTTTTAGTGAGCATTTTACTGTTACAAAATGGCATTTGAGGAAAGCATTAAAAGAACACAGCCTACCCAACAAATGTACTTCCACAGATGAAGAACAGCGCTGCTGCCTTTCCCCCTTCTCATCAGATCCAAGCTAACGTATTCCCAAGCCTTAAAACTGCAAGCAGCACATAAAGTAAGCTATAAGATCTGGGCCCTTTGCAGGCACCATTAAGCCATTTGTAAAAAGTCTCCTGAGTTTGCTGAAAGCAGGATTGGGTTTGAGTTTGTCACCGCAGCAGGTTTGAAAGGATAGGGGTCACATCCTCAGCTAGCATCAAACAAAGTGCACGCCTGGAAACCACCAGAGCTGTGATAATTTATCCTGGCTAATGATCGGCCTGCATGGGGTCACGGTGATTTTCATGTGTGCTGCACAAGATGGAACAGCATGAGAATATAAAATATACAAAAAAGCAGCATTACACTGCCATAATCTATAAAAGATTGCCCCCATCCCCCCCACCCCCCCTCCAACAAACCAAGAGGTTCATTGTTAGAAGACAAAAAAGAGCCCACAGTCTCTGACCCAAACATGGATTTGCTTCCCTTGGAGTCAATGGGCACAAATTCCTGATTGCAAACACAGGGCAGAAGCCACATTCCCAGCATTTAAAGGGAACTTCATGTCACTTTTCACTCAAAAAAAACTGTTGGGCAACCCAAAAATTTTAATGCCATTTTAGTCTGGAATTTCACTTCCTTATTATTCTCTGAGATTTTATGTGCTTGAGTGTGACACACACCACAGGATCATAAGCTGCAAATGCAATGAAATCATGGAGTTACCTGAACACTTGTTAGAGGCATTACATATGGATGTGAATATTCAATATACAGTTGGGTGTTTGCTGCTGCTCTTCCACTATAGTGATGCAATCTGTCTGCCCATAGTTTCAAGACCACAAAGAATAGATCACAATAAATAAAACACTGAGAAGAAAGTAACATACTAACACTAACTCTTTACACCACATTCTTCAAGAACCAAGCTGGCCAAGCCAGGTCACATAAGAAATGGCTCCAAGATGCCATGGATAAACTACTCGGAGATGGGCATCTGGGATTTTCAGCTGCCAAAGTCATACCAGCAGTAGGCACCTGCCAAACCAATCTACTGGAGGCTGAACACATTTCCCATTCCCTCACAAAAGAAAGGGGCAGTGCCAGGAGGGAGTATTACTGTGTAATGACTTATTTCTTATCAAAGAGGAAGACAAACACATCCTGTGTGCAATGCCAGCTCCATAGCAGTATTCCACAGAGCATGTGGAGTGTCTGCTTGACAACCTATTTACCTCTCTAGCTACACATTTTCTCAGTTACACTCATCTCCATTATACATCTGTGATCAAGTTATTAGTTAATAAATAGAAAAGTACCAATACGACTCCACCTCGTACAAAGATCACTGTCAAGCATAATATTCTCAATGACTGAGCTGATGAAAAAGGAAAAAAAACCCAGAGGACACTGAGAGGCCATTGTGGTCTCCTAAACTATGGAAGAATTAACCCACCAAGGTTCCAACCATCACTAGATACTGGTAAGAAATCTCTAACCAAGTTTTGCTTCCTACTCTTTGTGTTCTCTCAGACAACTTCTCTCCTACAGCTATTCACTAAAGCATCTACATTTTACAGAATCACAGAATTGTCAGGGTTGGAAGGGAACTCAAAGATCATTCATGAGCTCTAGATCAAGCTGTTCAGAGTCCCATCCAGCCTGGCCTCAAAAACATCCAGGGATGGGGCCTCCACCACCTCCCAGGGCAATCTGTTCCAGTGTCTCACCACCCTCATGATAAAGAACTCCTTCGTAAGACCCAATCTGAATTTCTCCACCTCTAGTTTTGCTCCATTCCCCCCAGTCCTATCACTACCTGACATCCTAAAAAGTCCCTCACCAGTTTTAAACTGAAATGTTTGCTGTTTGCCATGTTTTCAAGGAAGGGATCACCTCCCATGAGGGGATAATGCAGTGTCAGTGCAATGTGGCAGGAGATGCCACTTCACCAGGATGATCAAAGAAGTGGTGCTGGGGAACAATCTCACAGCCATCACAAACTGGGCAGTATGCACAAACCCTTCCTCTCAAAGGGTATCTCTGACCATTCACATACAAATCAAATCCTATTGACACTTGTTTGAGACAAAAGCAAGCACATAAACTGTGACGACCTTGATGTTTTCTAAGGAACAGAATTTGGTTTCTGACCTGCTCTACACAGTCTATAAAATATAATAAAAATGTTGGAGTAAAAGTCTGTTTGAGTTCACTGAGGGAGTCAAAACTAAATGTAGAATGAAATACTTATTGCACTTTACCTCTCTAATCATTTGTCTCACAATGCACTGAACCTACAACTTGAACACATTCTCTGTTTGGAAATCTTTCACTCTGACCTCTCCGAGGATCCAAATGGCTCTAGCATGTAGGTCTTCACCTCATTAATCTCCCCTTCAATACAAAATTTCTGATGTGCAAGCTGTTTGCTCTCCCCATCCTTTACAACTGGAGACAGACAAAGGATAAGTGAGGTCTTTGATGGGTGAGCATGAGCCATCTATCACCTGTGACAAGCCAGCAGAGAGGGAAGTCCTCAGTTCCTCCACCTGATGTTCCAAATGGTGACTTGAAACGTTGCACTCCTCTTCTGTGCTGGAAGAGAAAATGCTCTCCTGGTCTGGATTGCTTTTGCCCAGTTCTGAGCCCCTCAATTTAAGAAAGATGTTGAGGTGCTTGAATGTGTCCAGAGGAGGGCACCAAGGCTGGTGAGGGGCCTGGAGCACAGCCCTGTGAGGAGAGGCTAAGGGAGCTGGGGGTGTGCAGCCTGCAGAAGAGGAGGTTCAGGGCAGACCTCATTGCTCTCTGTAACTACCTGAAAGGAGGTTGTAGCTAGGTGAGGATGGCCTCTTCTCTCAGGCACCCAGTGACAGAACAAGAGGACACAGTCTCAAGCTGTGCCAGGGCAGGTTTAGGCTGGATGTTAGGAAGAAGCTCTTCACAGAAAGAGTGATTGGCATTGGAATGGGTTGCCTGGGGAGGTGGTGGAATCCCCATCCCTGGAGGTGTTTAAAAGGAGGCTGGATGAGGCACTCAGTGCCATGGTTTAGTTAAATAGAAGGTGTTGGGTGATAGGTTGGTCTCGATGATCTCAAAAGTCTTTTCCAACCTGGTGAATTCTATGATTCTGTGATTCTGGTTTGCTTCTGTATGGCTAATTAACAAATAAACTTTTTAAACAGCCTGAATTTAGGAAACCTAAATTACTGCCTTGCCCTGTAGCTGTAATACCAATTTATTAGTGATGGTGAGAAAGGTGCCGTGAAATTACTAACAGTTCACAGGCACTGATTTTAGCATCTCACAGAGCAGTATTGCTGCTGCACCAGAGTAACTGTAAAAATCTCAGCACTTCTTTTTAAGGCAGATTTCCCTATTCACCTTCTCACTCTTCCCTTACTCAAATCCCTCTTAAATCCAAGCCAAGGAAACAAATAACATTTTAGACTACGCCACGCACCATTAAAAATAGGCATGCAGCACTCCCCATGCATAATTCATTCTCCCTGTATTTCCAGTCAAGATGTCTTCACTTTGCAAGTGTAAAGTGACAATTCTTGCAGATTTGGGAAATAATCTTTTACATCTGTTACAAGCTAGCAGACATCATTTGGCAAGTGTTTAAAAAAAAAAAAAAAAAATCCCATATAGGACCAGAAATACAGCCTTTTGTTTGGTTAGAAGCATTCATGAACTGAAAGTGGAAGGGGAAAAAAACAAAAAAAACAGAAAGATGACTTGAAGGTTCTTTCCTTCTAACAGAAATAGTCTAATTTTCCAGCCGCTTATCTCTCTATTTCCTCTGTGTATTACAGGGTCCTCATTTTTCACTCCCTTCTTTTTCACATGCATCATTTCACTGCATCGCCTTGTTTTGCAAATATTGATCTCTGAAATTTCTGTTTTTCTTTTTAACATTGACATTTCAGCCATCTTTATCATGCAAACTCAGGATAAGCTTTAATTCTCTTCCTGCTCAGGCTGCTTGTGCCCTGTTCCCATAGCCTGACTCCCCAGCCCTCTCCCCATCTATGTTCACCATCTCCCTGCTTTTCCCACTCTTTTCCATCAGCCTATTTCAGTCTCTGTTCCTGCCTTCTTTTCCCATCTACCTAATTTAGCTCTCTTCTTTTAAGTCTTATTAGCTTTGCATCAGAAGTGCGAGGAGTAATGCTGTCATAACAAAGAGAGGGAGAGCTTGTAGGCCCACTTTACACAGTGATTTAGCAGGGTGAGGAGCACCTTGCTGCATACTAATGCTGTTTTAATAATGCTGCCCAAACACCCTGGTGACTGTGCTAACAGTATGTGGGCTCTGAGTAAGCTGGGAATGCGATTTGTGTGCACATGAGGAGTTAAGATAATGGCAGAATGCACATTCAGACCGAGTTTGCCGCAAGCAGTAATATCACCCACACTCAACTCTTTGCTCTGTGTTCCATTTAGGTGTTTTCTCCTACTACAAGGGAAGAAATTGTTTATGAAGAGGGTGGTGAAATACAGGAATGAGCTGCCTGGAGAGGTGGTAGATGCCCCATTGCAGGAAACATTCCAGATCAAGCTGGACAGGCTTCTGAACAACCCAAGATAGTTGAAGATGTCCCTGCTGACCACACGGGGGTTGAACTGGATGATCTTTAAAGGTCACCTCCCACCCGAAGCAGTCTATGATTCTCTAACACCATGGTTTGGTCTGCACACTTAAATGCACTCCAGTCCTCCATTTAAAGAAACACCACCACTGATGCTATCTGTGTAGCTACATAAAGCAACACACATCTAATTGAACTGATGCTGATGCAGCAGCTAAGCTCAGAACTCACTGCTGCTTTTGCACCTCCTTGCACAGACAGTCAGCACAGCTCCAATGCTTCAGGGATGCAGTCCTGCCACCTCCTCTGAAACTGCAAATCTCCATCAGTGTGTCTCCAGTGCATCCTCGGAAGCTCACCCTCCAAGAGAGCTCCATCCTGTGCCAAGACTTGCAAGCACTGCCTCGGGCATGGCTGGAGGGTGTCCTCTGGAGCATGAACAGCCCCACCTGCTTGAGTGCATTTGACTGGTCCTCTGCATTGCTGCCCAAGGAAGAATTTGCTTTTATTGGTATTGCAGAGGCAAAACACCTGGCAAAAATACAAAAGTGGTAACACAGTGGTACCTAAAAAGTCACATTTAATGTGTGAAGAAGTGGAAGATGAGTTTCTAAGTTCATTTCAAGTTTTGGAGAGGAGAGCCTAAAATATCAGAATTTAAAAATTATTAAAAAAACAAGTGGGGAGGAGGGAGGCAGGTGGGGAACACAGTCAGTGTGTTCTTTTTCAGGCAGTGCTTGAGGAACTTTAGTAATCCTGCGTGGCCCATGCTGATTTTTTTGTCTTTGATGGCAATTTAATTGAAAAGCTTGGTTCTTCAGGCTCTGAAGCTTGCTTGCCCAGAGTGTTCCACGTCAAAACTCTAGGAAAAAAATGGAATTAAAAATATATAACAAAAGGATATTTTTTTTTTTCTGGTCAGGATAGATTTTACATTCTCATCTCCTGGAGTCGGGAATCACAGGAACTTATTCATTGCCTATAGACAGACATCACATTTTGTCAGGGTAGTTCATCATGAAAGCCAAGATTATGCCAATCCATATTTTCTTCTTTTATTTTTTTCCTGCTTCCTGTGTGATTAGAAATGGCCATAAGCATTTTCATCAGGATCACTTTAATAAACTGAAAAAGGAGGTAACATCCTGCCACTCTCCTTTACAGTTGATGTGATTAGTGTGAGACATTTGAAAGAATTCTGCTGTTTTGAAGTAGTTTCACATACACCTCATGGGTTCAGATGTCTTTTGTTGTTGCTAAATCAAAAATGCAATGGAAAAGACTCCTTGGAAACAAATTGAAGAATCAAGGAGTAAGTGACTGGGTGGACTGGCACATGAAGACATGGAAGGGCAAGTTGGTCTCTTCTCCCAAGCACACAGTGATAGAACAAGAGGACACAGCCTCAAGCTGCACCAGGGCAGGTTCAGGTTGGATGTTAGGAAGAAGTTCTTCACTGAAAGAGAGATTGGCATTGGAATGGGCTGCCCAGGGAGGTGGTGGAGTCACCATCCCTGGAGGTGTTTAAAAGGAGACTGGATGAGGCACTTAGTGCCATGGGTTAGTTAATTAGGAGGTGTTAGGTGATAGGTTGGACTCCATGATCTGGAAGGTCTTTTCCAACCTGGTGAATTCTATATTCTATGATCTTTTTAGCAGCTCATGGAGAAGAGTGGCACATACTTCAGTGTTCCTCTCCTTATTTTTTAGAGGCAAATACCTGCAAGGTGCTTTGGTGTTGTCAGTGTGTAAAATGATCCTTTAATTTAATTCTGGTGCAGACTGTGAGTTTTTTCCCAAACTCTATATGGCAAAGAGTTGGAAACATTTCCTGGTTGCTGCAGCCCTTGTTACAGTGAGGCTGATAACACTGATAAATTTTCCCAGAAGGTAGACACATTTCCTAAGCTCTGTTACAACTCAAGTCAATGGATCTTCACTGGAAGGGCTGTCAGGCCCTGGAGGAGGCTGCCCAAGGAAGTGATGGAGCCACTACCCTTGGAGGGACTCAAAAGACATGTAATTGTGGTGCTGAAGGACATGGGTTAGAGGTGACTTGGCAGTGCTGGGTTAATGGTTGGACTCCATAACCTTAAAGCTCTTTTCCACCCTAAAAGTATTCAATGGTAATACATCTGCCCCTTTATGTAGTGGTATTTCCATAGCTTGGTGTTTTCTCACCTGGAAGTATTTTCAGTTTAAGATGACAGCTAACTATTCACTTCTATCTTTATGTACCAGTATTAATTGGGGACTGACCTGTTGGAGAGTAGTGTAAGGGAAAGGGGCCAGGGGATTCTGGTGGAGAGAAGGATGACCATGAGACAGCAATGTGCCCTTGTGGTCAAGAAGGCCATTGGCACCCTGGAGTGTATTAGAAGGGTTGTGCTTAGTAGGCTGAAAGAGGTTGTCCTGCCCCTCTACTCTGCCCTGGTGAGTTTGTACCTTGAACATTGTGACCAGTTCTGGGTCATTTAGTTCAAGAAACACCTTAGGGGATCGCTTCAAAGAGTCCAGCACAGAGCCAAAAAGATGGTGAAAGGAGTGGAACATCTGCCTTATGAGTAAAGGTTGAGGGAGTCCTCAGCTTGGAGAACAGGGCACTGAGGGGTGACCTCTTGAATGATTATAAATGTGTGAATGGCAGTATCAGGAGGATGGAGTCAGGCTCTTCTCAGGGATGTCCAATGACAGGACAAGGGGTAACAAATGGAGCAAAGAGGTTTCACACAAACATGAGGGAAAGTTTTTTCACTGTGACAATGACAAAACACTGGAACAAGCTGCCCAGAGAGGATGTGGACTCTCCTTCTCTGGAGACATTTAAAACCCACCTGGATGTGTTCCTGTGTGACCTACTCTAGGTGGCCCTGCTGGACACAGTACTCCAGGTGTGGCAGAGGAGTTAGTGACCTCGGTGACTTGGTAACATTCTGTGATTCTGCAATTCTGTAATCTATAAAGGCTCAAAAAAAACCCCCAAAAAACAAAACAAACAAACCACAAACAAAATAACCCCAGAATGTGTTTTTGTCTTTTCCCCTGTAATACAGCAACAGCAACCAGCACCAGGAGACTTCATCTTACAGCTTCCCAATGCAAAGGAGGAGAGGGTTGGTTGTGATAGATCTAAGCAAGATCCTTAACAAAATGAAGACATCTTAATCTGACAATAACATCCTATTTTCCCAAGTGCTCTCAACTTTCAGAAAAGCTACCAGCCAACTGCTAGATGCTCATTACATGGAAGTAACATTAATTAAGCAGATATGTCAATCAGATGTACCCATTTTCCCCTGTCTGTGTCACAACTCTAAGCTGTACACAGTATAGCATCACACAGCTCACAGCCTAATAGCACAGCACATGAAAATGTAATTGCATTACACTGTGATGATATGAGTAAAGTCATCACATGACAAGTTGTCCCAGGATGGTAGTATCTGTCCCACATTATATTATTTTGGGAATAATAAACATTATATGTAGGAAAATGCTGTGCCAAAATAAGCTGGGTCATCCCACAGAGCTTCTGACAGATGGCAATTCTAGCTCTATAATCAAAGCAATAATTAACCAAAGAGTTTAAAAAAAAAAATAATAATCAAACCACATTTGCAACCCAGCTCTCCACATCAGGGATGTGCTGCAATATTCAGCAGTGTTTTCAGATGTACTGACCATCCAAGTTAAAGATGCTTGCTGAAAGGATACCTCTCATCCTGAAGAAGACATCATGGATCACTGATATCTAGCACTTATTTCAAGTGTTAATGTTTGTGTCAAAATGGAGCCTTAAAGTGGAAATGAAGCTCTGTTTGAAAGATCTAAAACCCCTACTGCATCTCTTTACTGACTATTTGGCAGTTTCCTTCATGAGTATAGCCCTTTTTATCCCATTCATTCAGTATCTGTGATATTGCAGCATTTCACCTGCTTGTGATTTGCACTCCCTCTAAACTGACTGCTGAAATAAACTCTAAATCTATTATTTAGTGAACTGGCAGGATCATCAAGACATAGCTTCACTCCTGTCTGACAGCCAAAACATCTGAACTTTAAAATCAGGAGGTTTTGTGTTTAAATTGTCAGAATATTTTCACACAGACTTTTATTAACTTCTTGTTTACTGCCCACCTTCACTTATCAATTATCAAGGGCTTAAATGACCTTAGGAGGCTCTCTACCTTGTTTTTGATCAGATCCACTTTTACTCCTCACCTTCAGATGTCAATTATCAAGACCTTAAACTAACTTGGGGGTGTCTCTGCCTTGTTTTTGATCAGATCCACTTTTACTCCTCACCTTCAGATGTCAATTATCAAGACCTTAAACTAACTTGGGGGTGTCTCTGCCTTGTTTTTGATCAGATCCACTTTTATGGACTTAAATGACACAGAAGAATGGTGAGAGTGAAAAGAAATAAACAGACATATGTACAATTATAAAACAGGGATAGTTTTGTCAGTAATAATTAGCAAAGAGAAGAAGCTACTTTAGGTGATGATTTTTGCACAGAAAAAGATGTGCTGAGCTTTGTCAAGAAGCTACCTTACATGATGATTATTGCACAGAAAGAGATGTGCTGAGCTTTGTCTATCCATGGCTGTCATTAAGGTGTTAGGAGCTCGTGGTCAGTGCAAGACAGAATGACAGACAATGCTGACCACTAGGCATTTGCAATTAGACTGGTTGTCAGCATATGATCCCAGGAAAGTTTGCTTTCTACCATCCTGACAGTACTCTCTGGCCACAGAACTTGCTCATGTCACATCATGTCTTTTTTTTTTTTGGTGCAGCAGGCTTTCAAATTGTGACAGTACTCAAACAACTGTGGATTGTGAAGCACACGAAACACTCTGCCACAGGGGCCCAGAAACTGAATATTGATGAACAAAGTAATGGTTTTCTCAATGAACCCATAAATTCATAAATTCTGGCTGAAAGACAAGGCTCAGAGGGTTGTGGTCAGTGGCATGAAGTCTAGTTGGAAGGTTGTGGCTAGTGGTGTTCCTCAGGGATCATTACTGGGTCTAGCCATGTTTAAGATATTCATAAGTGAAGTGGGTGAAGGGAGAAAGTGTACCCTCAGTTAGCTGCTGATGATACAAACGTGGCAGAAGTGGCTGACACACCTCAAGTCTCTGCTGCCATTCAGCAAGACCTAGGTGGGCTCTAGACTTGGGCAGGGAGGAAGCTAATGACATTCAACAAGGGCAAATGTAGAGTACTGTACCTGGAAGAACAGCCTCATGTACCAGTGAAGNCCAACTCTCTCAGCCTGTCCTCATAGCAGAGCTGCTGCAGCCCTCTGAGCATCTTTGTGGCCTCCTCTGGACTCACTGGAAAGCAGCTCTGGGGAAGAGAACCTGGCAGACCACAAGCTGACCCACAAGGTCACCAACAACGTGCCCTCATGGCTGAGAAAGTCAGTGGTGTCCTGGGCTGCATGAAGAAGTGTATGGCCAGCAGATTGAAGCAGGTTCTCCTCCCACTCTGCTCTTCCCTAGTGAGGCCATATTTGGAGTGCTGTGTCCAGTTCTGGGCTCTCCCTTTCAAGGGGGAGAAGGAACTAGTGGAGGGAGTCCAGTGGAGAGCCACTGAGATTATTGGGGGACTGGGCCTTAAGAGGAAAGGCTGAGACACTTGAGGTTATTCAGCCTGGAGAAAAGGAGACTGAGGAGGGATCTTCTCAATGCTTATACATATCTAAAGTGTGAGTGTCAGGGGGAGGGAGCCAGACTATTCTGGTGCCCAGAGACAGGACAAGGGCCAGTGGACGCAAACACAGGAGGTTCCACATAAACCTAAGGAAAAAGTTCTTCACTTTGAGCGTGACAAAGCACTGAACCAGGCTGCCCAGAGAGGCTGTGGAGTCTTCATCTCAGGAGGCATTCAAAACCCACCTGGACATCTAGGGCTATTTACTTTAGGTGATCATATTTAGCAGGAGAGTTAGGCTAGATGAGGTCCTTTCCAAGCCTCCCCATTCTGTGCTTTTGTAATGTATGAAGACAAGCCATGAGGTGCTGTATAATGGCTTACTGCAGTCCCAGCTCTTTTAAAGTAGGGGAAAACTGAGGATAAATTAGTTCATGAAATAGTAGCACTTTGTGGTGATAGTGCCACAGGTCTGAAAGACCTCCTCCTGTGTTATCAAATTCATTTTCCTGCTTCTGGAAGCTCACTCACATCCTTTCAGGAACTTTGCAATCACTGTCGCATAAATTGTCAGATTTCTTATCCTCTCAATTCTGTTTGGGCAGCTGTTTCTGAACCCAGCTGCTCTAATGATTATAAAACAGCTAATTTCCAAACCTAAATGCAAAGATGATCAATTTATACCCACCTGGATTTGTCCTAACACTGTTCATTACTTCAAAGAGGTTTTTTCCCTCTCCCTGATATTAAAACCTTTCTGTTTCTGGTTTTGGGGTTGTTTTTTTGTTCAGTTTGTTTGCTAGATAAGAAATCAGAGTCTTTTCTTGTTTAATACTTCCACATTCCCTCATCATCTTAGAAAGCCTTTTCTGCATTTGTCCTAGATCACAGAATCACAGATTATTAGTTGACCAGACTTGCACTCAACACTGCAGTGGGTTTTGAACTAATGTCTTCCACATTACAGCTCCAGTTCCCCAATTCTAAAGAAACTTAATTGATAAATCCCAGATCTAATCTCCTCCCTACAGCCTCGAAGTGCCACCCAGAAGCATCTCCAGGTCCTACCTCTTCTCAGTGCATAGAGCAACTGGAAATCTCCAGGTTATGGCACTGGTTTCACTAAATACTTCCATCAGGTTTCTGAAGAGGCAAAATAACACCCATGAAAGTGGAGTGCATTGTCTAAAAGAGCAGTGAAGAGTACTCCTTGGTTTCACCATGAGCAAAGGCAATGATACAAGTCCTTCTCATTCACAGAAGTCATTCCTGATGTAGAATGCCTTCATCCATACTGGAAAACAAAGTGTGCTGAATCACTTATTGTTCATTATGCAGTCCACAGGCCAGGTGGTACAACTGGGCTCACATCCAAGCAACCAGACTCTCCTGCTCCCAACGGACTGGCCACACTGAAACTGCCTCTTGGGAGCTGCCCCTCACCTTGTCACCCTCAGATCTCTCATGGGCATTGGTTTGGAGACTGTTAGTGAGAGAAGGCTAAAATGACAGCAGCAGCCATGCTAACAACTGAAGTCTGCACAGCTGCAGGGTGGCACTTCAGCCCAGGCCATAACCATGTTTAGCACACCATCATCACAGGAGCTTTGATGTGCACCTGTGTGAGACATGCCCCACATTGATGTGGCTCCAGAGGAGGCCACCAAAATTATCACTTACTCTGTTTTGAACAAACTCATAACAAAGATATCTTCTAGAAAAGTGGAAATTGGATTCTCTTGCCTAAATACAGATCCTTTGCTTTGATCTCCAGCCACTGAACCAGAAGCATGAGACTTACCTGAAAGCCCCACATAAATGTTTCAGAGATCCAGTAACATCTGCAGTTCCATAAATTAGGCAGATTTTTATTCTAGCATCTACTACAGCATTATCAAGCCATTGGACACCAGTGCTCAAGCTTTAGGAACTGGTGTAGGTCATCCAAGATGGCTCAGCCAGTACCAAGCACACACTTACTCTGTTTTTGTACAGGAAAAAGAGTCTGGGGGGTGGCCTTTGAAGCAGTACAAACCTGACACAACGCAGGAAGAGTGCAGAAGGCAGAACCAGAGCAGACAGACAGAAGAAAGCCTGCAGTAAGTTTAGGGCTGTTGACAATAAGGACTTCACCAAAGGTGTAAAACTGGACTCTCTCCACTCCATGCACATTTCAAAACCACAGCAGAAATGATACCTGACTACCAGCACAGATGTATTTTGTGTTTTCATGCCAAAGTATGGAATTATTTCATTTTTTGTCTTTTTCACCACCAGCGAATCCCAAAAGCATGAGTTGAAATGGAAAAATACACAGTGGCATTTCATTGCAGGTCACATTTGTATATTGAACCAGCAGCATTAATAAACATTGCAGAGCTGTCTGCAGGGAAGATTTCACAGCCCCTCTGTGCTCTACCTCATTACCTTCTCGTTTGGTTTTGTCTGCTGCTTTCTGCCAGTATAAACATGACGTAGTGTCAGGCATACAGCAGGTCGGGTGATGACATTTTTTAATGCTCACAAAACAACCTGACCTCCTGCTTACCTTCACTAAAAAGAAAATAAGGAAACACCCACACACACACCCTCTTTTAAGTTTTAAATGCTAACTAGGTTCTGTATTTGATTTGCTTTTCTTTCCCAGTCACACTAATTTCAAATTGAACTGCTGACTCAATTAGCAAAATGTTGAAGTTGCTGAGACCTTGTTTAATATTATGTCCCACTATAAAAAAAAGGAAGCCAGTAGTGGGTTTATGCCAGTAACTACATCCAGCACCAGCATTTTAATGGGCTATTTTAATTAAACAAATTAAATTAATGATGGCCTCTGCAGAATGATGAATAACACTATTTAATATATTATTGCTACATGCTAATCTCATTTTTAATATTCTCTTCAAACATTGATCAATACATAGACACATAAGTCAGAAACTGACTGATCTTAAGAACAAAAAATCCAGCCAAGACATATTAAGAGTGTAAATATAACTATGCTCCACCTATTACCAAGATCTCAGGGCCTCTGAGAATGAGAAAAAAGAAACTGTGAGCATGCATTATACTAGTAGCATGAACTATATATACCGAGGCATAGAATCATAGAATGGTTTAGGTTGGAAGGGATCTCAAAGATCATCCACTTCCAACCCCCTGCCATAGGCAGGGACACCTCCCACTAGAACAGCTCACTCAAGGCCTCATCCAACCTGGCCTTGAACACCTCCAGGGAGGGAGCAGCCACAACCTCCCTGGGCAACCTGTGCCAGTGTCTCACCACCCTCACTGCAAACAACTTCCTCCTAACATCCAGTTTCAATCCCCCCTCTGCCAGTTTAAACCCATTGCCTCTTGTCCTGTCATTACAAGACCTTGTCAATAGTCCCTCCCCAGCCTTCCTGTAGGCCCCCTTCAGGTACTGGAAGGCTGATGTAAGGTCTCCTGCAAGCATCCTCTGCTGCAGGCTGCACAGCCCAAATTCTTGTAGCCTGTCCTCATAGCAGAGCTGCTGCAGCCCTCTGAGCATCTTTGTGGCCTCCTCTGGACCCACTCCAACAGTTCCATGTCCTTCCTGTGCTGGGGGCTCCAGAACTGTACAGACTCCCCTCTGCCAGTTTAAATGCATTACTCCTCATCCTGTCATTACAAGACCTTGTAAATAGTCCTCCCTCAGCCTTCTGTAGCCTCCTTCATTTATTGGAAGGCCACTGCAAGGTCTCCTCAAAGCCTTCTCCAGCAAACAAAGCCAGTGGAAGTTGAGAACGTGAGTGTGGTGCCATGCATGTAACACAAAAGCCATTCTGGGCCCAAGGAATTTATAACAATATGTAACTTAGAACCTGGATAAATCAGGTGTCTGCACAACTGGAAGTACCTCTCAGCCCTTGGACTTTTCTGTTTCTCTTACACCTTTACTAATCATAATCAGTTTATTTCCAGCGTCATTTCAGGAAAAGGTTTTAACCTTCTCCTAGTAGCTGCACAGGCCACTCCCTGCTACTGATGTGTCCTCTCCTATGAGCATGTTCCACCACTCCAAAGTGGACCACAGGGCCAAATACTAGAAGAAATGGAATAATCTCAGCTTTCAAAGAAATCATTACAGCTGAAGTTACAGTGATGAACAAAACTGTTATGGGATGCTTGGCCATTTGACAGAAACCAGATGCTATCTACAGTGGGTGCCCTCTGTAAGTGAGGTTTCAGGTTAGATGCTTACTCAGTTTCAAAAGCAATGAGGACTCTACAGAGGGATCTGGACAGGCTGGGTCACCAGGCTGAGGCCAGCTTACAGAGGTCAACAAGACCAAGTACTGGGTCCTGCACTTGGGTCACAGAGCTCTCCTGCAATGCTACAGGCCTGAGGAAGATTGTCTGGAAAGCTGCCTGGTGGAAAAGGATCTGGAGGTGTCTGTCAGCAACTATCAGCATACCCAGGTGCCCAAGAAAGCCAGCAGCACTCTGGTTTGTATCATAAATATGTGGTCAGCAGATTTTGGCCCACCTGCTGCAGTCAGCATTGATTGATGAGGCTGCACCTTCAAATGCTGGGTTCAGTTTTGGGCCCCTCACTACAAGAAGAATATTGACGTGCTGGAGTGTGTCCACAGAGGGGCAAAGAAGTGGGTGAAGAGTCTAGAGCACAACTTTTACAAGGACCCCCAGCTGAGGGAACTGGGTTTGTTTAGCCTGGAGAAAAGGAGGCTCAGGAAAGACCTTATTACTCTCTGCAACTACGCGAAAGGAGTTTGTAATCATGTGGGTGTTGGCCTCTTTTCCAAAGCAACAAGCAATAGCATAAGAGGAAACAGCCTTCAAGTTGTACCAGGGAAGGTTAAGGTTGGACATTAAGAAGAAATTCTTCCCTGAAGGAGTTGTCAAGCCCTGGAACAGGCTTCCCAGGGCAGTGGTGGAGTCACCATCCCTGGAAGGATTTCAATAATGTGTAGATGTGGTGCTGTGGGGCATGGTCTAGAAGCAAACTTGGCAGTGCTGGGTTAGTGTTTGGACTCAACATACTTAAAGGTCTTTTCTAACCGAAATATTCTATGAATCTATGATGCTGCAACCTGAATGAGAGCCCACACACATTTTTCAGCCAAGAAACACAAACCATATACTGAGTCCATTACATAAAGATTTTTTTTTTAAATGAAGCAGTGGGCTCTGTACTTCATTCAGTTGAAATAAGTCAGCTTAGGTTCCTGGTGTTTATACCCGAGGTGGGGGAGGATGGAGAAGCAAAGAAGCAACAGATAATACAGCAGGATGCTAATTCAGGCCTCTTTTATAAATTCAGAGCCTGAACAAATCAAAGAACTGTGCTTAAATTATGGAAAAAAAAAAACAAACAAACCCTCAGCTACAGGTGTAGACTATGAACTGGCATTATTCCCTGTTGTTTGAGAATTGACACAGTAATTCTGATGACAAACTATGTTAAAAATAGACACTCAATTATGGTATCTTGGGTCTAGCATCTGCATTTTCACCATCTGAAAGGCAGAAGCTGAGGAATGTTTGCTGCAAAACTGAAGACCTAAACAAGGCAAAAGGAAACAAAGTGAAGTTGAACTAAACCCAGACTCTGCTGTTTTTCACACCCTCCACTTGACTCTTGCCCTTCAGCCACTTCATACTGGTGAGGAAAGTAAATGCTCCTGGCTTTGGATGCCCTGGCAGCTGTCAGTCACAGCAGTGACCTTCCCTTGGGTGACCCTCTCCAAACACATCCCAGCCTATCAGCTGAGGGTGAATGGCTGTCACACATCTGAATTTAGCCACCTTGGGTTTTTCTTTCTCTTCTCCAGACCTGGTCCACAGGTCTGCTGGCTACAGCAGCTACCATAGAAACCAAAGCTCTGCAGCGCACAGAGCAGATGTCACACGAAGCAAGACGAATGCGACGTGGCAAAGGGGGGATTTGATGCAAGAGGGGAAGGAGGAGGAAAAGCAGCATCACACGTTCAGAATTAACTGTTCCCACCAGAGGGAGTGAGTCATTTTTGAAGCAAAGTGCGAAGCTGCAATATTTTTTTCCTGCGCTCTCGATGCACATCCGCAAAGCACGGATGTAGAAATAAATGAACACAGGTGCTGGGGTTGCTTCTGTGCCACTCTCTGATGCAAGCTCTGATCTTCTTGTGGCACTAAATTAATGCCTGACCTGAACCAACTACCCAAGCCAGAACTGTTCTATCATTTAGGAGGAAGGACATGGAACTGTTGGAGTGGGTTGAGAGGAAGGCCATGAAGATGCTGAGAGGGCTGCCGCAGCTCTGCTATGAGGACAGGCTGAGAGAGTTGGGGCTCTGCAGCCTGGAGAAGAGAAGGCTTCGAGGAGACCTTAGAGTAGCCTTCCAGTATCTGAAGGGAGCCTACAGGAAGGCTGGGGAGGGACTACTGACAAGGTCTTGCAATGACAGGACAAGGGGCAATGGGTTTGAACTGGCAGAGGGGACATTTAGCCTGGATGTTAGGAGGAAGTTGTTTGCAGTGAGGGTGGTGAGACACTGGCACAGGTTGCCCAGGGAGGTTGTGGCTGCTCCCTCTCTGGAGGTGTTCAAGGTCAGATTGGGTGAGGGTTTGAGCAGCCTGTTCTAGTGGGAGGTGTCCCTGCCTATGGCAGGGGGTTGGAACTGGATGATCCTTGAGGTCCCTTCCAACCTTACCATTCTATGATTCTATGATTTCCAAAATGCACTGTAAAGCTTCTGCCCTTCCTCTCCTGCCAGGATAGGGCAGAAATATGACACTGTACAAAGCTGATGTATGTATCAGACAGGCATTTTATGGCAAAAAAATCACTCCAGTTTTAAGACTAAGAAGCAGTAATTCAGTCATCTATCTCATTTTAACTCAAAGTAAAAAAATAGCAGCAACCAATCTCTTTGAGTTCCCTTGATCTTATCATTAAAATATTTTATATCTTTATCTTAAGTTTTGTTTTACTGGCTTTTACTTAAGGCAAAAAAGGTCATCCTTAATACTATGATCCTTTTCCAACACAAGTGGTCTTCCCTCTTCCTTCTTCCTTCCCTTTGCATGTCTCGTACATATGTTACCCACTCCTCCTAATGCGCTTTACTGATATGTATGGAAGGAAAAGACACTTTTTTTCTGTTTGAAAAGGGAGAATTTCTGTGGAGTCTGTCCAATGTCAAGAGCTGAGAGTGACAACCATGAAGAGTTCACTCAGAAAGGTGCTGAGCACTCATCAGCTTTGTGGGTATCAATGCAGTTCAAGATCACAGAATCATAGAATGCTTTGGGTTGGAAAGGACCTTTAAGGTCATCTAGCAGGAAGCATGGACATCTTCAACTTCTTCAGGATTATCAGAGCTCCATGCAACCTCACCTGGAATCTTTCCAGCAATGGGAAGTCTGCCATCTCTCTGAGCAACTTGTCTCAGTGTTTCACCACCCTCACTATGAAAAGTGCCTCCCTTATATCTAGTTTAAATCTCCCCTCCTTTAGTTTAAAACAATCACCCCTTGTCCTGCCACAACAGGCTCCACTAAAAGGATGGTCCCCATTTTTATTGTAGGCCCCCTTTAAGCATTGAAAGGTTGCAATAAGGTCTTCCCAGAGACCTCTCATCTCCATGCTAAACAACCTCAACACTCTCAGCCTGTCCTCACAGCAGAAGTGTTCCAGTCTCTTGATTTTATGGTTCTAAGATGCTCAGCAAGTTTGAGACACTGAACCGTGAACACTCACAGGGCTTCAACATCTCTGCACCTGCACAACCATAATAATCAGCCCCTGTGGATGCCAGTGAAGATATCCACTCCAAGATGGAAGAATAGTTTACAAATAAATGGGATGAAACACTTGCCAAGCCCTCCTTTGGGGACTCTGTGATGAATTCACAATTATACACAGCAACAGCACCAGCAAGTGATGCCTAAAAAATGGTGTCTGCCTCTCTAGAAGGTGTCTACTGAAATGATGGACCATCACATATGAGTGCCCCTCCCAAAATTCACTTCATGAATGATGTTCCTACAAGTAATTCCACAGCTGAGAAGCCCTGCAGAAGTTTGTCAGCATTAGTAGGGATAAGCCTTCTTTATCCAAGATATAAAGCAGCGCTCTGTGGTTTACATAAACCTGAACACACAACTTTAGGCTGTGACGAGACCCTCGACGGTTTGTGTTGCACAGAGAGAAGGGAAAGGAGCTCCTGAATTTAATGGCACTGCACAGATGCTGCGAGCCCACTAGAGGGCAATGGAACAAATCAGGTTCTCCGGCCCTAGCAAATCCCCTGATTCCGTACCGAAAGGGTTTCCCTGTGAAAATACATCATGGGATAACGGGCACGTTTCTTCCCTGGGATTGTTGCCACGTGAAATAGCCACCACGGATATATAACGGCAAGGCGAGTGAAAAGTAATCATCTAAGATATAATTAGCTGGTTGAGATAAAAATACAACATTACAGGGAGTAAAATGAAGGAGATGATACCAGAAGTGTACACTTGGTGTGTATTTACAAGAGGAAGAGGGATGCTACATTCCCTCACTGTGATTTTCTCAGTCCTTTTTCTTGCAGTTTTTCTTTGGGTGCTTTAAGCTGCATGTTCTTCAGGCAAAGAGTGGCATTGGAATGGGCTGCCTGGGGAGGTGGTGGAGTCACCATCCCTGGAGGTGTTTAAGAGGAGGCTGGATGAGGCATCTACTGCCATGGTTTAGTTAATTATAAAGGTTAGGTGATAGGTTTGACTCGATGACCCTAGAGGTCTTTTCCTACCTGGCTGATTCTGTGATTCTGTGAACCTTTACCTTTTGGGCTGTAAGTTGCCATCACATCATATTGCACAGAATGACAAACTGGTAAGGGTTGGAAGGGACCTCTGAAGATCACCTAGTGCAACCAGATCATCTAGTGCAACCTCCTCTGCTAAAGCAGGGTCACGCAGAGCAGGATGCACAGCATTATGGCTAGGTGGGTTTGGAATCTCTCCAGTTAAGGAGACTCTGCAACCTGTCTGGGAAGCCTGTTCCCATGCTCTGTCACCCTCACAGGAAAGAAGGTTTTCCTGAAGTTGAGATGGAACCTCCCAGGTTTCAGTTTGTGCCCACTGTCCTTTGTCCTGTTTCTGGGCACCACTGAAAAGAGCCTGGCCCCATCCTCTTGACTTTTAGATATTGGTAAGTGTTGAGAAGATCCTTTCTCAGTTTTCTGTAGGATAAATTTCATTGGAGGTAATTGATTTTCCAAATTTCCTAGGATGACTCTTCAGCCATTTCTGACAAATATAACTGAGGACAATCTTATACTTCTCATATTAAGAACAGATAAAATTTGGAGCACTTTCTTTGAGGAATGCAAAACCTGTGCCTTGAAGTTTGCAGTTGGGAGTTCAGGTCAATAAAGCCACAGTTGTCTAACTGGTTAATATTCTAGAAAAATGGAGTTTCACAGAGTCAGTGGATGGTTAGTGATGGTTAGTGTTAAATATGACAAGATGGGATGAGTGCTGGTTTCCTTCAGGACTTCAAAAGGGACAAGAAAGACAACACCTGCAACACTACAAGAATTTGTACTTAGTTAAAACCAAAAGCGAAATAAAATGGAAGTATTAAGGAATATAATTAGTGCCAATCAATGTGTTTTTTCTAGAAATCAGGTCAAATATCAATCCAACATCTTTCTTTGATGAGAGTAAATCTTTAGCTGACAAAAGAAACTTTGTAGATACAGTACTGTTAATATTCCATGCTTGATTTCATGGAATCATAGAATGGTTTGGGTTGGAAGGGGTCTTTAAAGTTCATGTAGTCCAATTCCCCTACAGCCAGCATGGACATCTTCAACTACATCAGGCTGCTAATTAATCTGAGCTGGAATGTTTCAGGGGATGGAACATCTGTAACCTCTCTGGGCAACTTCTTACAGTGATTCATCAAACTCAGAGTAAATAATTTCTTGAATTTCTTCCTTCTATCTGCTCTAAATCTTCCATCATCTAGTTTAAAACCATCACTTCTTGTTCTGTCACTGTAGGCTTTGCAAAATGTCTATCCCCATCTTTCTTACAGGTCCCCTTTAAGCACTTAAATGCTGCAGGTCCAGAGGAGGATAGCAAAAATGATCAGAGAGCTGGAAAACTCTCCTATGGGGACTGGCCAGTTGGGGCTGTTCAGCATACAGAAGTGAGGGCTCTGGGGAGACCTTATAGGAGTATACCAGTACCTGAGAGGGGCCTACAAGAAAGCCTGAAAGGAATTTTTACAAGGGCTTGTAGTGATAGGATGAGAGGGAATGGATTGAAGCTTGAGGAGGGCAGATTTAGCCTGGAGATTAGGAAAAATTATTTACAGTGGTGGTGCTGAGAGACTGGAACAGGTTGCCCAGGGAGGTTATGGATCCTCC
>VWYK01126475.1:136006-155340 GCA_013399775.1 Semnornis frantzii | reverse complement strand
TAGGGTGTCAGGTCTGGGGGGAACGGACCCAATCTAGAGGAGGGGAGATATATATTGAATATTAGGAGGAAGTTCTTCACCATGAGGGTGGTGAGACACTGGAACAGGTTGCCCAGAGAGGTGGTGGAAGCCCCATCCATGGAAGTTCTTAAGGCCAGGATGGATGTGGCTCTGGGCAGCCTGATCTAGTGGAAAGTGTCTCTGACCATGGCAGGGGGGTTGGAACTGGATGATCCTTGATGTCTCTTCCAAGCCTGACAGTTCTGTGATTCTGTGTCCTAGGCCAGGATTTCCCATTCCAGAATCCCTTGTTCATTTACTTTTAAGTTGCTCAGACTTGGAATATTTGCAGTGTTACTTTCCAAATGCTTGCTGAGGCAAGTCTTCTGAAGACTATATAAGAACATGAAATAAAGCTGTATACTTATACTGAGTTCTTAAAGAGCAACACTTTATGTATGTCAGTTTTTGCCCTGTGCATTGAAGAAAGTGAAGGACCTGCTGGGAGGAATTTAGAAGGAGCAGGAGAGTGGAGAATGACTCCAGTTTAGTGAGCAAGTCTTTAATGCACTCTGTAAAGCTGGTAGTAGCTTTTGGTAAAATAATCATATTTAACTAGACTTTATAACTGAGAACTCATCCAACTGTTTACACTGTCCTGTTTTTTTAATATATATTATTTATATATATATATGCATCACATTCAAATTATTAATAGGTTGAAAGCTTTTATTTAAGGTCATCTCTCTAAATGAGCAGATAAGAGCTCATCTGCAGTGTTCTCCTCAGAATTGCTTCAGAACTGATTTCAGCAGCATAGAAACTGTGTGTGCATTCAGTGCACTGATGTTAAGAATGTAAGATGCTTATGAGTAAGAGCAAGGTCTGTGACACAGAACCATGTCAAGACTCACATTCACCCAAGCAGCATTTATGAACCCAGTCACTGTTGGTAGCTTCACAAGTCTGCCTGCAGCAGGAGAGCCACTGCTGAGCCTCGTGTTCCAGCCTCAAGGCCCTGCTTCTGATCTTCCTGGCTATGACTTAGTTTCATTTGAGAAGAATGCTGAAACTGGCTTTCTCCCACCCGTGTTTTCCCTTGTTGCTGCTACATCTTAGCAGTGCCCGTGTGCATTTGAAGAAGCAGGCACTTCTAATGCAGGACTTTCTGCCTTCCCACAAAATTTAAAGTTCTGGCAGCATGTGCTCTTCTTTCTTTGTCATCACCCAGTTAGAAAAGTTATCAAGTACAACAACTGAATTTTACCTGTAGCTTGCACTTGATTTTAAGATTTTTATCTAGTATTAGCTCCCTGCAAGACAAAACAGACTCTACTCTACTGAAACAAACCAAAAAACCCCAAACAAACCAAAAAACCCAACACAAACCAAAAAACCCCAACACAAACAAAAAACCCCAACACAAACAAAAAACCCTAACACAAACAAAAAACCCCAAAAAAACCAAAAAACCCCAAAACAAACCAAAAAACCCAACAACAACCCCAAACTCTATAAACATGTTCCTATGTAAGAATAATCTCCCTTCTCTTATTTTGTTTTCCCTAATCCAAAGGCCAGAGAATTGTGCAAAGTTAGCTTCAGCCAGCAGCACTGACTGTTGCTTAATGATGGCTTCTTCACTTAGAAATTAAACATCAGGTGGCAATGTTTTTATCTGGTAGGAGGATTTATTTTGTTCCTGGCAGCACGTCCTTGTTGCTGGACGGTTAACCTTGAGTCCCCTGCCAGAGTGTCTCCTGCATGCTCTGATTTGCCTCCTCCACAGTATCAAAAGGAAAAGCAGGGAGCTGGAGGAAGCCGGCTGGGTCTCAGGGAAATGTACTCATCAATTAAATGTGTGACAGTGTTTTCTGTTGGATGGACTAATATGTCAAGGAGATGGGCAGGACCTCATGTTTGTGCTTTTGACAAATCAGCAAATGTTTAATCTCTGGATGTGCAGCGCCTCATAAATAATGAATGCAGCAGCCGTGGAGCCACAGCACTGCTCTGCAGGAGGGTCTCTGCCTGGAGGGAGGAAAAGACAACATGAAACTGTATCATCCTTTTTTTTTTTTTCTCTCTTAGTGCCTCGCTTCTTGTACACTTCTCAGTGAAAGTTTATCTAGTGGCAGGATACATTTTTCTTCCCCTCAGTTTTTGCTGAACACATGGGATGTATTCAAAGGCTCATCAGGTTCTCATCTGAAATGTGTACATTTTGTGTGTTCCACTCTAAAGTCTGTGTACTCTGTTTTTTCCTTTCTCACCTGATTTTCCTTTACTTCCTTCTAATAAGTCCTTTTCCTCACTAACTGGTGGAAAGCAGTGTATTGTATGGCTATGAAGGAGGAAAAAACACCAAGCTCACAGCATGTGTAGGTGAAACCTTGGCAAAACTCCTGTGACAGTTACAGTTACCCAGATGCAGATCAGCAGGAGGAGCTACAAGTCCTGTCTGAGCTCCAGCTATGAACACAGAGTATTTTATTTTCATTAGTATCTCACATTTTTCATGTATCCTGGTTGCTAAACTCTGCTTCTGCTTATACTTAGAAGCAGGTCAGTTCTGCTGGCATCAACAATTTCAGGTGTATCCACAGACCTGAGCCCCCCAGCTGTGCCTGTTCTCTCTACTGGGGTCAGCACTCTGTTGCAGTCACTGCTTGGGTGGGCTCCACACCAGACAGTTGCTCTCCAGGTGTGGCCAGTTGAGATGGACACGCTCTGCTGCTCAGTCATTGTCATTACTGTCAAAGCACTGAGGAGCAGGGAAAGCTGTACAAGTGTGTACAAATACTCCCAAAGGCCATCTTGAGTTTTGAGTGCTGCTCCTGCTCTGCAGCTGCAAAGCCATTCATTCCACACCACTCTGTAGGACACAACTCTGAGAGCTGGTGAGTCTCTGAGCCTTCTCTTGTTCCAGTGCCACAGTCTCCACCAGCATTTGTTTTTGCTCTGAGAGTGAAGCAGAAGTTGCCAGGCTTTACAAAAGAGTCATGGGGAGGTACTGGGTGTTCCAAAGGGGTTGTCTGTGTCACTGACTGCATCCACTGGCTCGGTATTTTTGGCAGAGCACCTGTTACCTGTGCCCCTAGCACCCTGCTGGCTGTTGAAGAGCTTCTTATAACAGCTTAGTAAACTGCAGAGCAGCAACAAAGGAAATCATAATTTTAATAGATCTTAGAGAATGTAAGAATGAGTCCTTTTGTTTGTTAGTATTTAATGTCTTCTGATTTTTGTTTAAACTGGAAAGCATGCTGCCTTTTTGTTGTCACTTAACCAAAGTAGATGCTTTAATCATTTCTTATCTTATTGTTATTTTTTTTTTGCAGGCTCTGGGAAGTTTTTACTTTCTTCACGAATCCTTGAAAAACATCTACCAGTTTGATTTTAAAGGTAAGCAAAGGAATTAAATATTGACAGTTGGCTTAATAAGTCAGGGCATCTTTCATCCTCTCCAGCAGTGGTGCCCAGCAGCTCTTCCCATGCTCTGCAGAATTCTGTAATGCATGCAAGCCACTGATGACAGACGTTACTTTTCTTACCTTTTATAGACCTCTTAGAAGAAGTCAATGGACTGGTCATGAGTTGAGAGCTGGTGCATTAATCATTCCCATGCAGATGGACCTTGGGATCCATAGAGATGATTTCAAAAGAACTCTGAATGGTCCCAAGGTTCTTCCATGTAGATCAGATATAGGACTGAGACCTTAAATGTCCAACAGTGATGGTCATTTTGCACAGCAGCTGAGGTAGATTTATGGCTTAAATTACTTGGGAGCTATGCAGGTCAGCAGGAAGGTGCCATTGTTTTTAACCCACATTGATTCGTCAGGTTGGAGGTCTTGCTAAATCTCAGAAGTTTAAAAGTAATGTGGACTATGTGCATTAAATATTAGAAGTATCATGGAGAATTATTGAATGCTTCCTGAAGTGCATATAGAGAAGATTATATAAAATTTATGTTACTTTAGTGGAGAACTCTCTGTATATTAGGTACAAAAACCTTCTGGGCTTCACTTGGCTTACTGAGCTGAATCCCATTAGCACTACATCCACCATCCCATTAATTTGAGACACTGCTGAAATGGTGGTAACTATGGAGTGAAATAATTGTCTTAATTATAGAGATTCATTATTTTTGTTCTCAGTGGAGACAGATCCTTTCTGCTCATGTAACTGAGGGTACAGGATCTTCCTTCCCTGAAATTTCTGAGCAGTAGTTCTAGATACAGAGCCGTGGTAAGTCCTCCTGTCATCACTGGTTTCTATGCTGAAGGAACATTTTATCTGTAGTATGCCAGGCTCTTCAGAGTAGATTTTAGTTCTGAGAGACCATCCTGGGAAGCTCTGCAGTGATGTAGAGACTTCTGATGAGAGGTCATACCTGGTCTTTCTCTCAGAAGAGAGCAGCTTTGTGGCACTATCTGATGATGGAATTATCAGATGGGTAGTGTACGAGATAGAAATACTGGAGGAGACTGGCACTGCCCGTGGGCTGCACAACTGCAGGTCCCCTGTTAGCCACTGCTCAACCATTTTGACACAGGCCTGGCTTTGTGTGGCAGTGATATGTGAACTGTGTTTGCACATCTAACTCCTGAACACACAGCCTCATCTCACCAGTGCTGGAGGACCAACAGTTTTGCTCTGAATTCCATCTAAAGGTCCTGCCTGCTGCTCACAAATGAGAGG
The DNA here is from genome assembly GCA_013399775.1 of Semnornis frantzii. Lineage (NCBI taxonomy): Eukaryota > Metazoa > Chordata > Aves > Piciformes > Ramphastidae > Semnornis > Semnornis frantzii. The sequence goes on along the minus strand of VWYK01126475.1, from coordinate 150,639 downwards.
TGTTCTGCTCTAGCAACATCTCACGGAGTGAAATGACAGTTAGTTTAAAAGACAAGCTTTCTGTGGCTCTTAATTGTTGTTTCACAGCTTATTTGCTGCTGTATGGCTTTTAAAAGAAAATCATAGAATGATTCAGGTTGGAAAAGACCGTGGGGATCAAGTCCAACCAGTAATTCTATTCTACAAAGTTCACCTCTAAACCATATCCCCAAGCACCACATCTAAATGACCTTTAAATACATCCAGCTTTGGTGACTCAACCCCCTCCCTGGGCAGCTTACTCCAATGTAATAAAATTAAGAAAAAAAAAAAAAAGAAAAAAAGGTGAGAAAATGGAAGGAAAAAGTATAGGGGAAAATAACAGATATAAATAAACAGATACTTGTCCTAGAAAATAACAGATATAAATAAGCAGATACTTGTCCTAGACAATAACTGCTTTAAACTAAGAGGGTTTTTTTGCTTGGCAAAACCTTCTCAAAGCCCAGTGAAGGGTGAACCATGAACATAGCCATGTGGTTGGCCATGCCATGACTGGGGAAGGAGAAACTCTTCATAAAAATCAAGGTGCTGCGCTGGCTGGGAGCTGTAAGTCACCCACTTATCTCCTAATGTAGAGCAGAACCAGGCTCCCAGTGCAGTGTTTGTAAAATATGACCCCAAAGGCTCTCATCTTTCAGAGGAAATGTAAAACTTGCCTCTTCTCTCACCACTATTGACATTTTCACAGTGTATTAAGCTCTTAAATCAGAGGAGAAATCCAAATGGATACAAACGTTCTCTGCACAGAAATCATTATGAAATTCTGGTTCTACTCAAAAGCATGCAAAAAATAGCTGTTTATGTACAATTCAATATTCCTGGAACATCACTGTGTCTTTTCAAAATTCGCTGCACAGGGGGATGTGACTGAACACAGTCATACAGTCTGTGGGGAAAAAAAAAAGTGTCTCTTTTTTCAGATCTTAAGAAGACATTTGAGTTTCAAAACGAGGGCAGTTTTCTCCTCAGCCTCATGTATTACTTGCTGCAGGCTGGAAGGTGTTGGTTGGGTTGCTTTTGTATTAATCAGAGGGCTGAAGGTTTGCTTGCAATGCAAACTGCTGGCAAGTTGTGTGTCCTAGAAGACCATCACCCCACAGAAGGCTGTGCTGGCTGCAGTGCCTGGATTTACAAGAGGAATCTTGTTTCCTCTGATGTGAAATCAGAAACAGTGTAGAAGTATTTTTCCTTCCATATATGTGGGAAGGCTTGCCTGTTCCTCCTGCCTGCCCTTCTCAGCAGCCATGTCAGTGAGTGGCTGGCTCACATGAGCATCAGTGGGATCCTAAGTTGATGGTAAAGTGCCTCCTTTCTGCCAAGTGCTACCTTTTGTTTAGCTTCCCACAGCAGAAGCCCTCAGCCCTTACAGCTTCTGCCAAATGCTTTCTGTATCCTGAATGACATGGGGGGGGGTCTTTCTGCTGACACTGTTAAACTTAGTGAAAGAGGCACATCCATCCATGATCTAGTTAGAATGAAGCCACATTAGTTTATCAGGATATTTGTTTAGTCTTCCTCTGGGAGCCAGACCTCAAAGTGATTGACACATAAAGAACATGCCAATTTTTTTTCCCCTGATGACATATTGCTACATTACTGTAAATGCTTCCTCAGATTATATAAAATACTTTATCTAGACAAGTTGTGTCTTGCTCAGTATTTTCAGAAGATATCCAGTAGAATTAGACAATTCCTGCCTCCCTATGGTACTTGTTTTGGAGTTTTTCTTCTCTACATTCCTAGTCAAAATCCATTCAAGTAGGTCCAGCCTATTGGTAGCTGCAAAATAGCTGCCTCAGTTGCTGTGTTGGAGGAGTTTGGTAAATTATGTCAAGTTCTCATCTTGAGAGATGCCAATACCTTGGCCTGATCAGGAGAGAGACTGCGTATGACAAGGCTCCAGAAGCAGAACCTAGAATCAATAGAATCAGTCAGGGTTGGAAGGGACCACAAGGATCATCCAGTTCCAACTCCCCTGCCATGGGCATGGACACCCTACCCTAGATCAGGCTGCCCAGAGCCTCATCCAGCCTGGCCTTAAACACCTCCAGGGATGGGGCCTCAACCACCTCCCTGGGCAACCCATGCCAGGCTCTCACCACTCTTATGCTGAACTTCCTCCTCGCATCCAGTCTCAATCTTCCCACTTCCAGCTTTGCTCCATTCCCCCTAGCCCTGTCACTCCCTGAGAGCCTAAAAAGTCCCTCCCCAGCTTTTTTGTAGCCCTCTTCAGATACTGGAAGGCCACAAGAAGGTCACTTGAGAGCTTCCTCTTCTCCAGACTGAACAGCCCCAACTCTTTCAGTCTGTCCTCACAGCCGAGGTGCTCCACCCCTCTGAGCATCCTTGTGGCCCTTCTCTGGACACACACCAGAATGTCCACATCCCTCTTGCCTCAGGGACTCTAGAACTGGATGCAGTACTCCAGGTGGGGTCTCACCAGAGCGGAGCACAGGGGGAGAATCACCTCCCTTTACCCTGCTGGCCACACTTCTCCTGATGCAGCCCAGGCTCCGCTTGGCTTTCTCGGCTGCAAGTGCTCACTGCTGGCTCATGTTGAGCTTCTCATCTACCAGCACCCCCAAGTCCTTCTCCTCAGGGCCGCTCTGAACCTGTTCATGAGCTGTATAGATCCACAGATTGATTGGTTAGGGCTGCAAGGCTTATGCCATCCCTGTCTGCGATGGAGCCATTCCATGAAGACTTTGGGCAGTGACGAGTTCTGCTGCAAACAGCACCCACTGCAACTTTCAATCCACTGATAACCTCACATGCTGAGAGCTAGAGATGGATCATCTGGAATCACAGAACCATTTTGGTTGGAAAAGACATTTAGGATCGTGGAGTCCAACCGTTACCTAATTCTACCAGGTCTAGTGCTAAGCCATGCCCCTCAGCACCACAAGGAGGAGGGGAGTGGCTGCAGGTTCACAGAGAAGCTGATAGAAACAAGTATGTCTAAACACACTTGGTTTAGTGGTCTCTGGTTTTCCCCACAACAGCTCAGTGCATGTCTTTGCTGTGACCCTTCCTCTGATTTTGCAGATGCTGCTGCTTTGCCAAAGAGTTCTCAAGGTTGCTTATAATATATGTATGGTAATTTTGGTTTTGGCTTCTGTCTCTTCCTAGCCAAGAAATATAAAAAGGTCACTGGGAAAGAAATCTACTCAGACACTTTAGAAAGCACGCCCATGCTGGAAAAAGAGAAGTTCCCACAGGATTATTTCCCTGAGGTATGTACAATCTGTGGAGCATTCCCAGTTACTGGTTATGAGTCTGATTGAGTAGCTGAGGTCATGGGGACAGAATGAAGTCTTGGCTTTTTGCTTGTTTCTTGGCTCTTGACACCTATGATGCGTATTCTAAGATATTGCATGGATTTACCAAATTCAAGTGGAGGCCTTTGTAGAGTAGGGAGTCCTTGTGAAGGATGGGGACGGTGATGAAAAGGCTTATTTATGCATCTAAAACCAAAGAAACTGCACAGAGTGCCAGCTGCAAGTCTGGCAGGGTGAGACACCACTTTGAATGGATCCCATTGGTATTCTGGGGCAGCAGCTCTGTCCTCCTGGTCTCTGCTCAGCATAGCCAGGTGCTGCTGTGGGCACTGCAAGTACAGAGGGAAAGGTGGGGCAAGAATACTCCTCTAACTTGAAAACATACTGGTGTTTTCTTCTGAGGCTGCCCTTGTACCCCTGGGGTACAAGAAGTGAGGAGTGCTGCCTGTTGGGAAGTGAAGGTCTTGTCAAAGCCAGACACACAAGCAAGCTGAGGGCTCTCTTCCACTGCACCTGCAAGTGCAATTGCACATACAGTCTTTGCTTGCAGTTCTCTTCTGTGGTGGTTAACTTGGTCATTTATAACTTCTCTACACACTCATGTTCTAGGTGTTCTTATGGTTAGTGTTTGCTGAAACCCAAGTGAACAAATCTCTTGAATGCCTGTAAATTTATGGATCAAACAGGCATCCTACTGTTTTAATATTACTATTAAATATCCCTAAATGAGTGTCTTAGAAATATTTAGATAGTGCCTAAGTGCTTGGGAGAGTGATGCACAAATCATTAGGGGGTTGTGGGATTAAGTTATTCTGCTTCTTGACTTGGACACTAAATTATTTATGCTCTGTGTTTCCATACTGGAAGGGAAACTGCCTTTGACATAATTTGACTAGCTTTTATGTCCTGTGAATAAACACCCTAAGTACCTCTTTGCAGTCAGGTGCTCTATCATGCTGAAGGAAGCTCAAGCATTGCTCAGGTGTTTGTCCTCCTCCATCAGCAGGAAGCTGCAGCAGTGAGGGTGATTGACAGTGTACGAGCATTGCATTCTGCTGAGTGATGTGATTGCAGTGCTGAGAGCAGGAGCAGCAGCCTCTGAGAGCTGTTACCAGGCTTAACAGCAATAGCCCAAATGATGGGCTGCTCACTGATACCCAGGAAGAGGGTATGCATCTCTACTGCTCTTGTTTCATCACAGGACTGATGAATTTGTAACTCGTGTGTTGTTCTTTATTACCACCTCTTACATGGACAATTCTTCAGTCTCTTGGAGAAATGGTGGAGTCCAGTGGCTTTCCTGCACTGTTTCTGGAGCAGGGATTGTGTTATTCCCTGGTGCTCAGGGATCAGTTGTGCCATGTCTGGTTTTGGAGCAATGTCTTCACCCAGCACACGCTGCAGAACAGCTGGATCCAGAACCCAAGCAGCAGCTGAATAGCTTCACACTGTTCCCATTCCTTACATCACCTTGAATATTCTTTCTCAGGAGAAAGCACCATGTTTTGGTGTTGCCATGGGTTCTGTTCACCTGGATAAATAGGGATAGGGATAAGAAAAGGGAAGATCCACCACTCCTCACAGTTAAGCCACGAACAAACCCTGGAGCAGCTTGGAAGTTTAGTTCTGTTCCTGCATGCATTACAATCCTTTGTGATAGTGCTGGGTAAGACCTGCAGACCATGCTGGGGGGATTTGCATGCTTTAGTGTACAGTGGGAGAGGAAGGGGATACCCAGGACTGCAATAATGCAGCTAATAACACCATATGGATATTTACAGTACTGTAACTTTCCTAGCATAGACCTAGGCAGAATATTGTTCATGTGGCTTGAAGAGGGAGACAAAACAACCATGATGATTTTTGCACTGCACTGTTTTCCAGTTTGGACAGAGGTCCAAAGAGTCTCCCAAGCACACAGAAGTGCTGCAGCATGAGAAAACCCAACAGTGCCATAGTTTGGGTTCCCACAGACACGTTTCTCTTTTTAAAGCTAAATTAATCTTGTTCCCACCTGTTTTCTTCCTCGACAAGTGTTGGTAATCACAATGCTAATTAAAGGACCACAGAACAAGGTATGCTGTGAAGATTTGAGTTGACACAGCAGGATGTATGAGCAGCCTTTGTCCAAACATTACATTTTACACGCCCTTGTGTGTTTTAGCCAGGCTTCTCGTATCACAGTTACAATGTTTTCTGTGAGAAATGCTTTCAGACTCATTTCTTTTCTTTTTATTACCGCTGCTTAAAGATGATCTAAAAGTAATTACAATGATTGAGGCATAATGCAATTCAAAATAATTACAGCCCACTGCATATAAAACTAACAAAACTTTCTGTCTTGATTTATAGCTCCTCTTGGCTGGGCATAAGACTCAAACGATGCCTCTGGGAGCAACACTCCAGATAATGTTAGGCCATTTAAAAAAAAAGCAGATTTGTGTAGTCTATCAGGGCTGAGTAATTTTTTTTTCCCCCCATAGTGAGAAATTGGTTGTTATCATAGATCACAGATACTGCTCAAAGCTCTTATGAAAGATGAATTAATTTCACTAATGCTTTAATGCAAACCTTTCATGGAGAAGGCTGTATGGTGATAACCTTACTGCGGTCTCTCCTTTCTCAATGATGATTTATGTTGTCTTTTAGTAGATGAAACTGCCTGTATTCATAATCCATCTGCTGGCTAAAGGAATCCTATTAACAGAGGATCTGAAAAGAGACTTAATGCCATAAGGTGAAAGATGTGGTATCCCCTTTATGGGACATGCAGGAGGGATTCTTTTTCCTATTTTAAAATGTAGATACTTCTGTGGGAGTGTAAGGATGATCTATATCATCTCTACCTGGTTTTGTGCTGGCTTACAGATGGTGGATCAGCTAGTGACCATCCATTAAAGTCAGAATACAGATTGTTGCTTTGCATCCTGCAATAAGATACAATTTCCTCTTTCCTTCTTCCCAAGGTGTAGTAATTCTTTAAAGTCTGTTTCCATGAGTTTCTTCCTTTTGAATGCTGGATTTGGAAATACTACAGCACCTCCATGAAAGGCTTCTTGTTCAGCTGCAGTGTATGTCTGAGGTGAAGGACAACAGCTTTCTATTGAAAGGTGTTACACAGTGCTTCAGCTATGGGCTGTCTCAGATGCAAAGCTAATGATGTTTGTGTTCTTAAATAGACACAGTATTAATAACAGACAGATTATTAATAATCATAGAATAATAGAATTGTCAGGGCTGCAAGAGACCTCAAGGATCATTTGGCTCCAACCCCCTGCCATGGGCAGGGACACCTCCTACTAGATCAGGTCACTCAGAGCCCCATCCAGCCTGGCCTTAAAAATTTCCAAGTTTGTTATTTATTAAAGGAGTTAAGAGCTGTGTTGAGGTTATGAGTATCTAAAGGTAATTTACAGGTTGAGGTGACAGAACATACAGATCACCCAGTGAAACAAGTGTCACAGGTGTCCTTGTTTTTACTCAGCCTAGGCTGTCCTCCAGCAGGTGCTGAAGTACCACCCCAACCTCCTGTGCTGGCTTTTACTTGGGCCAAGGAAAAGGCCAAACCATCATGCTTCCTCCACCACTGTTCCTTTGTAATTATTTTAAGTGATATGTTCCAACAATAATAAAATTTGGCTCTATAGATGAGTCCTAAGGAAAATCTTAGCTGGAAGAATGCAGTCAAATGCTGGGTCAGGCTCATCCTGAGCATGGCAGCAGATGTGGTGCAAGATACAAGTTCTGATCTGGTCATTTCGTGCAGCATTGCTGTGGCAGTTCTGTGTCACTGTCACTGTGCTGCTATTGCCTTGGTAGTGTCAGTGTCATTTTGCAGAATAAGTTGTGTAGTGACTCTGCATTCTCGGGAAAAACAGAATGAGCTTCAGAATTGCCATCATGTGTTGGGTTGTGCCTCTGAGATGTAGGTCCATTGTCTATACTCCTGTCAGCTCTGAATTCTTCTGTTCCAGAGAAAGGAATTCTCACAGGCTTAAATGCTCTTTGGAGAGCGTAGTCGTGCTGGTTTGAGCTAATTGGAATATTTTAATAGAAAAATTATACTATAGGCTGTGAAGGAAAACAGTGGTGATGTCTGCTTCACTCATAGGCTTGCTGTGATGTTTAGGAATAAGGAACCCAAAACAAAGAAGATAAGAGAGTGTCTTGAGGGGGCAGTCTGGGTCACGAGGCACTTGGGTCTTGGGCTCTCTAGCAGCTCTGGCTTCTCCTCTCTGCTGAATAACTTCACTAACCACCTTTCTTCTAATCCTCCCCAGCCGATCCTCCTTGCGCGTAAGGCAAACCTTGGGGTAAGGTGTGGGGGTGGGGAGAAGGTGGAAGGGTGGTTGGGAGCCCCTCCTGGGGTCTCTGATTTCTGGGAGGGGAGTTGTGTGTCTGTATTACCTTAAACTTGTATATTTCTGTAACTATTCCTGTATATACTGTATATATCTGCTTGTATATTGTGCTGAGCTGTAAATAGAGCTTCATCTCTTAACTTCCAGCTCCAGCTGAGGTCTAGTCTGGGTCATTTTACAAGTGTGGGGGGGCAGGAAACTCCCAAACCGTCACAATAGTGAAGTGCAGGAGGGAAAAAGAAGGTGCCTTGTAAAGCCCAAGAAATACTGTAACTCTTGCAGTGGCTGTGAAGAGTGAGGACAGGCTGGCAGCCCCTCTTGTGCTTTCAAACACATCCCACTGTTTTCAGCTGTTTCTGGCAATGACCTACCCCAGAGTGTGCCACTTCAGCTGCTTCTAGGGTCTGGCCCCTTGGACATCATCTCCTATCTTGCCCTGTATTCACATGGTCCTTTGAGATTCTCTGAGAGATGAGAAAGGGAGCCCTGAAGCCTCTGCCTCACCAACCCTACTTGCACCTATTGCCTGGCAGGACAACAGACAACTGCCTTGCAAATAGATACCTAACTTGGCCTTTGATGCAAGAGTTGAGTCAGTTTTGTGTTTCTGTCTTCTGGTGAAGAAATCCTATGGTGGCTGCTGGTTGGCAACTTCCATGCTGATGTGTAGAGGAGGAAGCTGGCAGCAATTTGCACATCCCATGGGTTTATGTAAAAATAAGTAGAGCAAGTGTTAAGTTCTGTCACATATTTCTTAGATTTGTGTGCCTCGTGCACAGATACCAAAGTGTGGTCTTGATTTTCTGATAAATAAAAGGTAATGGAAGCATTATCTGAACAAGTAAATGAGCAATTAAATTATTGCACTGCATAATAGACTTTGTCATTAGACAGATTGACTTCATGTTCTTGAGCTCGTGCTGTACATTTTATTTTTCTTTTGATGAGTGCCATAGATATTTTCATTTGCAGACTTCTAGATTTATGTAATGACCTCTAAAAATCTTTAGCAGTAAAAATATGACTGATGGTGCTGTTACAGGGCTAGGTAGTGTTCAGAGGCTGAGTTGGGCTTGAGTTTTCCATGTGGTGTGTCTCATTCTGACACAAGGAAACGAGAAGGTGTTTTGAGCAGCATGCATGCAAACTCCCAAGACCACAAGTTCTGTAGTTCTGTAAGCTGATCTAAGGGAAGAAAGGATGGGGGCAAAAACTACTTGGTTTTGGTGGGAATTTGTCCTAATGCTTGCTTCTTTTCTCAGCTAGTTAAATGTTGAATGCATTGTGAGTAGGTGAGGCATGGGCTCTTGCAGGAGGCTCTTAGCCTTGAGTTGTTCTCACCATGGTGGTGTGCCAAGTGCTGAACATCTTTTGGTGCCACAGCTTAGTGTTCAGCTACTCCAGGTGCCAGGCTTCCCACCTCCTTCTGAGCCGTGGTGTTCCTTTAAGAAGCTGCAATTACACTGCAGTCATTGCCACTTTCATACATCTTTCCTTCATGCCCCTGCTTTGTATGGCTGAATAAACCCTTGCTGGGTCACTATTTAATTTGATATGGTCCCTCTGAGTAAAATGATGGAGAAAAGATGAATTAAGGCTCTGTGCTAGTCATTATCAATCATGGTTTGTGTGCATTACTTATTGCTCACAGTGCTTTTTGACATTAGCCCTCTCTAACCTCTCTCTTCATGTTAATGTTGTCTGGAGGTCCTTTTACCCAATGTAGCAGAGGTTATTTATGTAGGTGGTGTTTCGAGGGGGTTTTAAAAGGTCAGCACCATCTCCTGAGAGACTCTATTCACAAAGAAAAGCCTGGCAGGATGGAACTGCAAGTTTTCAGATTGTGATTGTTAAAATACATTTTTTTTGAAGGACTTCTCGCAGAGAGGTCAGAGAATTTCCATTACACTTCTTAAAGTACAGTTTTGGCAAAACAGCCTCCAATAAGTATTGCTGCCCTTGAAACCCAGGATTTGCAGTACATGTGTGAGGAAACACAAAGCTGCTGTAAGAAATCCTCTATTTCTCCATGTCATGGAATATAAATGGTGTTGCAAATAGCTTTTAATTGACTTGGATCTGGGTAAGCTTGCAGGAGACAGTAAGGCAGCGGTGCAGAGGATGAACATATTTCTATCAGTATGTGCTTTACATTGGCATTGCTGGTGTTGGTGAGGTCATCAGTGACAGAATCAAAGCAGAGTCCTGTGGAGTGGCCTGCTGGAGAAGTGCAGGGCTCAGTCCCACGTGCTTTGGTTGCACAAAAGCTGAAGGCAGTTGTACCTGTGAGCCCATGGCAGCAGGCAGGGCACATCCAAGGAGAAAGATCTGGTGGATGTCATTGCAGGGCTTCTCACTGCCATGTCAAAAGGCAGTGGTTCCTGAGGGCTGGTAAGATGCCAGTGTCATTACCATTTTCATGAAAGGTCCCAGATAGCCTTGCCTGAGTCATGGGAAGAAGATGAAGCAGATCTTCCAGGATGACATGGACAAGGGACATGCTCTGTGTGTTGTGTGCACTGACTCTAGCGAGGCCTTCGGTCAATGCAGTCTTTTACAGCATCCCTGAAGCCCAGCTGGTGATGTGTACTGGGTAGGTGGAGTACAAGGTAGCTGGAAAGCTCACCAGCCACCAGGATCATGAGGTGGTGAACAAAGTCCAAGCAGCAGCTGGTTGCTAGTGGTGTTCCTCAGGAGTCACTGCTGAGATCCATGCCATTCAACATCTTCATTAGCAGTGTGGACAACAGGATGGAGTTCACGGTCAGCTTTGCAGATGATGTCAAGTTAGGGGAGCAGTCAATACACTGGAGGGCTGCTGTTTAGAGGGGCTTCAGCATGCTGAAGAAGTGGTGTGACAGGGGAACCTCACGGGAACCTCAGCAAAGATTAATGCCAAGCCTGGTTCCTGGGATGAGGTAACACAAAGCAGTACAGGCCAGAGGTGACTATCCAGAAAACAACAAAGGACTTGCATCTCTTTGGACAGTGACCATCCAGAAGACAGAAGAGGACCTGCATCTTGTTGGACAGCAACAAGGTGAGCCAGCACTGTGCTTTGGCTGCAGAGAAGAACATCAGCATCCCAGGATGTGTTAAGTCCCAGGAAGGGACTCCTCCATCTGTTTGGCACTCCCAAGGCCACGACACATCTCCGCTGTCATTGGGAACCCCTGTTCCAGACAAATGTGAACAAATGGAGCAAGGGCAGCAGAGCCATCTCAGGGGCTGGAGCACAGGGTGTGGGGGGAGAAGCCAGAGACCTGCCTGTGTCATCAGGAGAGGGAGGTGAAGGGTGACCACTCTGACCAGCTGATGCCTCTGAGTGGTGTGCAGCAACAGACCAAGGGGCAGCAGTTCTGTCACCAGCTGCAGCAAGGGACAACCTGGCTAAACCTGGTAAGAGATTTCACTGTGAAATAATAGAAGATGGTCCCTGATGGGTTGTGAAATGACTGTCCTTGGAGGTGCTCAGAACCCAACTAGATATGGCTCTAAGCAACATGGTCTAGTTGGCCCTGCTTTAATGCCACATCTTTTGTGGTACCTATCACTTTGGTGAAGAGGAGAACAGCAAATGAAAAATGACATCTTGATTGAAGACATTATCTTGGGTCACATCATAGGCTGGGGACTGTTTGATTTTTAGTTCTGTGTATTGTTCCTCAGTAATTAAAAGTTCAATATAGTTATTTTTAAGACAGAAATGACAGATGTGTGTGTGTCCCCTCCTTTTTTTTTTTGTTGTTGGTTTTTTTTTTATTATTTGGATTAGATTTAAGCCAATTTTGAAGGCTTTTAGCATTTAACTTTTCCTGTGGTTTTGCTTTTGATTAAATGTTGACCTTTTGCCAAATCTCAGCTTGTGACTGTGCTGTCACAATCATCACAGAACCTGTGAATAGAAGAGACCTTTTTGGATTATGGGGTCTGTAGTTCAAACATGAAAGCCAGGCTGCTAGGAAGGTTTGGTGTACTAGGCCTCCAGCCACAGCCCTTCCCTGACTGACTGCTGACCAAGGTTACTCAGGATCTACAGAACATGGTGATTTTTCAGGGTTGGAAGAGAGATTTGCAGGAAAGCAAATACTCATTCCATCCCTGCAGAGTTTTTCTCAGCAGAGCTGCAGTTTTAAGAGAAATCAAAAGTTGGACTCTCCTAAGACAAAAGCAGCGATGACCCAGAGAAATCAGTTTCCCTCTGAATGATCCAGCAACTGGATTTCAGAGTAGTGAACTGTTGGGATTTATAACCCAGGTAAATTCACTTTCTTTCAAAAGCTCAGATTCTTATAAGGCTGAAGCACCTGTGAGTCAACAAACAATTAAATATCTCAAACCCACTCATCCTCCACCTCTGTAATTAGGGCATTGATGCAGTCAGCAGGCAGATCTGTAGGAGATGCCCTGTGAACTTCACCAGTGCTCAGAAGAGTCCACTTATTCTGTACAACCTTTCTAGGGTAGGGAGGTTTCCTCCTTTGGTCTGTAGGAAATCTTTACATTTTTAGCATTTCTTTTGTTGATTTGTTTTATTTCCTCAATGTATGTCCCATGAGTCAGTGAAGGCCAACTCTGAGTAGAGACCTAAGTCAAGAACAGGAGAAAGCTGTTCACTCTGTGTCCACAGTACCAGAATATGAATTTTGATTCCCTGCATAAAAGACTTTGTGGTTAGTCACTGCTTCTGGACTCACTGGACTGGAGAGGACGACCTCCTTGTACTGCCCAGCACTGTAGCAGTGCGAAGCTGATGGAACTTGTGCAGGAAGAAGCTCCAGCCCTTCTCCAGGAGGGCCAGCACAGTGGCTCTTCGTGTGAGCAGCTGCACTGCAGGTTCCCCTGTGTTGTTGGCAGTCAGATCTGGCTATCTGGCTCTGGCAGTTCCTGTAGGAAACCTGCAGAAAGGTGGTGCTGAACTTGCCACCCTAGGTGGGAAATGCTAAATACAAGTGTCCCAGAATGGGAGGCTGTGCATGGATTTTGTAGACAGCTGGGTCACTTCTTAGCTCTGAGACACACAGGTGACACTTTGGCACAGCACTGCAGGCTCTGGAGTGCAGTCAGTGCCATGAGTTGTGACTGGCAGGGAGTGCTGCATGTTTCCCTGGCCCGCAGAGACCAACTGCACATCAGCAGGCAGGTCCTGCAGTCAAGCTTTGCAGAAGCAGCTCTTAGTTATTCAGTAAAATAAATGTTCAAAATCCCACTGAGCACAGTTTGGACAGCCCAGTGGGAAAGGGCCTCAGTACAGGAGTGGTGTTAGTCTGTTGGGCTGTTGTGCCTGGAGAGGGGATGGGAGATGGGTAGCTGCTAGCTGAAGAGTGATTAGAAAACAGATCATTGGGATTTTGCAAGGCACTTGCCTCTCTTAGCAGCATTTGGGACTGTAACTTTTCATGAAGGCTCTATCCACAGCAAGGTGGACAAATGCATCTGCTGAGCTTTTCTTGAAGGCCACACCTTGGGAGAGTGGCAGCCCTGAGCAGAGGGTGCTCTGATCTGGCTGGCACTTCCTTCATAACAAGGAGCTGCAGTCTTTTGGCACCATTCTTTAGGCCTGTCTGGTGCAGTATTCATGAGCAGGGAACTCTGGCCTGGCCCCACAGTCATTGTTAGCAGTGAATAAATAGGATGCAGTCGTGTCTTTTGTGGGAGGCTGTAATTTATGGCAGTGGCTCAGGAGTGGTGCTGAAAAACTCCTTTTGCTGTATCATGAGTGCCAGGGCTGGTGTGGGCTGATTTGTGGCTTTCTCGTGGAGCCTGCAGTTTTGATAAATGTAATGTTTGACCATTATTTAAATTCCCCTTAACTTTTGTAGCAATACTGGTGGGCTGGCTCAGCAGGAGGAATGGCTTCCTAGCAGAACTCATTCATTTGAAGTTAGTGTAAATCTCTGATGGCATTTTCCAGTTCAGGTAAAATTAGAGAGAAGCCAGGGGCAGTGAGAGTTTGCTGGTTCAGGCTAAGAACAAGTTATGAAGAACTTCATGGGATCTCTCTCATCTATAAGCAGCAACCAGGGCTTACATTGATCTCACATGTGAGACGATAACTGCTGCAGGCCCCAAAATGGGAGTAATCCCAGGACTGCTAAAAGACATGACATAGGTGTTCAAGGTACATCAGTTAGTGCACAACTGTTATTAGTTACAGGGTCTGGATTAATTTGTTTTATTTTGTTCTCTGTGTAAGAGCACATTTCCCTCTAATCCTCTGCTTAAGATGACTCGTTTCTTCTTGGCTTGTTTTTCAGTGCAAGTGGTCCAGAAAAGGTTTCATTCGAACAAGATGGTGTATTACTGATTGGTAAGTGGCATCTTTGAGTTATTTCTGCTGATGTGTGTGTTGTGTTTGCTTTTGCTAACAAGTGTTTGAACAGAAGTTATGCCTAGATTCGCCTGTTCAGAGAGCAAAGTGGTTCCGAAACAGTTGCTTTGCTATTTATTGTGTTGTAATGGTGCATAACAAAGTGTGATGTTAACACATGTATGTGCAATCAGCATGAGTTCATTCAGGTCATAAGCAGCCTCTCAAGCATGATCAGAAGAGCTTGGTGTCTGTGGCCAAGGCCACAGGAGTTGCAGTGTGCAGCTAAGGCATCGCCCCCAGCGCTGCTCTCCATCACAGCTGACTCAGCCAAGGCTCTGCAGCATAAGCTGCTGGGATCAGGATTCCCATGGTAACCCCAAGGCTTGTCCTGTTCTTTGTGAGGCTGCTGCTTTTCAGCCTAGAGCAAAGCACCTGCAGCCCGTTGCCTGCTGCAGGGTGTGATGGTGGGACAGCAGGCAGCATCTCCTGCCTATGTGCTCAGGCTACAAGGGAACATCCCACCCTGCAGGATTTGCTGAAGCTCAACGTGACCTGGCCATTGTCAAAGCAGGGAGAGTTCCTTACAATCTGCACTGTAAAAATCTACAGCACAAACAAACTTTTTTTTTTTTTTTTTTT
>VWYK01126475.1:118775-130573 GCA_013399775.1 Semnornis frantzii | reverse complement strand
TTTTTTTTTTTTTTTTGTCATAGTGCCTTTGACTTGGTAAACATTCATCTTTTCCATGATGCTTCCAATTTAATTGCTTGGGAAACAAGCCCATCGATTTACTCAGGAATACGGCATAAGGCTCTGGGCTATGTACTTGATAGGTATGTATTGGCCTTTCCTGGCCTCTTTCCATCTGCTCTCTTCAAAAGCACCCTATGAAAAATGTTTCCAAAGGCACACTCAGAAATGGAGAAGAATTTATGCTGTGAACTGAAGATGATCACTTCTTACCAGTGTTCTCCAGAAGGTGCCAATCATGGATCACTTTATGACACTTAAGGTTTTAAGCTAAACTACTGAGAACAGAGAATCTGTCTGAGGTCACCACAATCTGTAGAGTAGAAAGCAGGTCTATTGTTAAACCTGTTAGCTAGATTTCCTTCTTTTTAGTCTGTATGGAGTCTTATAAAGCTGCCATTCCAGTTCGTTTTCAGTTATGGGATAATAGAATGATTCCAGTTGGGACGGACCTCTGCAAGTTCCTAGTTCATCCTCAGCAGGTTGTTCAAGGCTTATCCAGGTGAGCTTCATAAATCTCCAGGCAGGGTGATTTCCAGCTTCTCTGAGTCACCCATTACTGTATTTGACTGTGCTCATGGTGAGGCTTTTTTTCCCTAATCCCTGGTCAGAATTTCCCTCGAAACAGTTCGTGTCCATTGCCCCTCACCTTCTGGTGTGTACTGCTGGGAAGAGCCTGGCTCAGTAACTACCAGATAGATGATGCTGGCAGCAAGCTGCTCCCATAGCCATCCTTTCTGTGCAGTGACCAAATCCTGCTCTCTCAGCCTCTACTGACCAAATCCAACTTCCTCAGCCTCTCTTGGCCAGCTCCAGCCCCCTGACATTCAGCCCTGCCGAGCCTGAGTCTGAGTCTCAGCTGAACTCAGTCACAGCTCATCTTCACCAGGCAGCACAGCACTTGTGTGCAGCCATCACTGTCACCAGTGACATGGTTTGTAATAGTCTGACAGAGCTGTGCAGATTGGTACAGTACAGAGGATGGTCCCAGAATACCCAACAATTTACAACTGGCCTAATTAGGAGTTACAAAGCCAGGAGAAAAAAAGAGAAATCATAGTTTCTGCATGACCACGCATGCACTGGCAGAGGGGCTTCTCTCAGGAGGCACTACCTGGCCTGGTGGTGTTTGCCTGAGACAGGCAGCTATGAAGTGTGTCTGTAAAGCAGTCATGACTCCCAGTGAGCTGTGACATGAGGTGGTGCTCGAAACGAACTGTTCAGGCTGAAAAAGACAGAAACAGAGCACCCTGTGTACTGTTTTCTGCCTGGTCCTGTTGCCTGGCATGACACAGCAGTGCCATGGGTGCCAGCGGGTGCCAGGCTCTGAGAGCTCTTTGCAGCCATACCTCATAGCATGGGATGCTGTCCCTTTTCCCATAGCAAGGTGTGGCCTTGGGGTTGCTCGGCTGGTCTGCTGTGGGCACTAAGTGCTGCAGCGTGGGCAGGCCCAGCCCAGAAGGAAGGTGCTGAGCCCCAAACCACCACCTATCACAGGCAGGCAGTGGGTACCACCTCAGTGACAGAAGCTTTCTGAGAGGAGGGAAGCAATGATTTGGACTCCTGGTGAATCTTGGATCAGCATGACTTAGACCTTGGTCAAGGCCGGATGCATGAGCTGAGGCCAAAGGTATGAGGTTCAACAGGGCAACATGCTGAGTCCTGCACTCAGCTCACAACAACCCTTTTGAATCTCCATGCGGGGGCACAGTGGCTGGAAACTGCCTGAGAGGAAAGGACCTGGGGCTGTTGGTCAGCCGTAGCTGAATATGAACTGGCAGGTGCACAGGTGGCCAAGGAGGCCACCAACATCGTGGTACTTGTATCAGCAATGGTGTGGCCAGCAGGACCATGGCAGGCATTGTTACCCTGTACCGGACACTGGTGAGGCCCCACTTCAAATTCTGGGTTACATTTGGGGCCACTCACTCCAAGAAGGGCACTGAGGTGCTGGAGTAGGTCTGGCGAAGGGCAACAAAGCTGGTGAAGGGTCTGGAGTATGGGTCTGTAAGGAGCAGCTGAAGGGATATAAATGGGGTGTTCAGTCTGGAGAAAAGGAGGCTGAGGGGAGGAAGGCTTTCTAGCTCTTTACAACTCCATGAAAGGAGGTTGGAGACAGGTGGGAGTTGGTCTCTTCTCCCCAGTAATGAGTGACAGGACAAGAGCAAGTGGCCTCAAGCTGCACCAAGGGAGGTTTCGACTGGACATGAGAAACAATTTCTTCCCCAAAAGGGTTATCAAGGGCTGGCCCAGGCTGCCCAGGGCAGTGGTAGAGTCCCCATCCCTGGAGGCATTTCAAAGATGGTTAGAATGTGGTGCTGAGGACCATGGTTTAGTGGTGACCTGGCAGTGCTGGGTTGGACTTGATGAGCTTAAAGGTCTCTTCCAACCAAAACAATGTGATGAGTCTAAGGGGCCGGAAAGAAGGATGGGTTTGATGGATCTCTTCCTTCTGGCACTTGCTTGCAACCTCTTATTTCTTTCTCTAAGTTTAATCTTATTTAAAGACAGGCAAGATATTGGAGCAGGAGACTTCTCCACCTACAGAGCAGTGTTTTTCTTGTGCACCACAGCAGAGGGCTGAGGAAGAATTTCTCCAGAACAGGCATTTGTTTTCACTTCGGGGGTGATACAAGGACAAAGAGGGAAAAAAATCCAGTGTGCCTTCTTTGTGCCACTTGTAAAACCTGTTGAAGGTCTCAGAAGAAGCTGGGGGCGCTGGGGGCAGGTTTGCACGCAGGTAGCCAGCAGTGGTTTAAGAAGACCCCTTGCTCAGGGGACACGGAGATCTAGGTGCAGGCAGAGATGGAGTTTTGAGTCCTGTTGCATGGAGCAGTGTGGGAAAGGCCCCTCGTTATGTGATTTTCAGTTGGCTCCTCTGGCCTCTCCCTTCCCCAGCACAGGAAGGACATGAAACTGCTTGAGCAGGTCCAGAGGAGGGCCACGAAGATGATCAAAGGGCTGGAGCAGCTCTTCTATGAAGACAGGCTGAGAGAGTTGGGGCTCTGCAGCCTGGAGAAGAGAAGGCTTCCAGGAGACCTTAGAGTAGCCTTTCAGTATCTGAAGGGAACCTACAAGAAGGCTGGGGAGGGACTCTGGACAAGGTCTTGCAATGACAGGACAAGGGACAATGGGTTTGAACTGGCAGAGGGGAGATTTAAATTGGACGTTAGGAGGAAGTCGTTTGCAGTGAGGGCGGTGAAGCGCTGGAACTGGTTGCCCAGGGAGGTCGTGGCTGCTCCTTTCCTGGAGGTGTTCCAAGGCCAGGTTGGAGGAGGCCTTGAGTGACCTGTGCTAGTGGGAGGTGTCCCTGCCTATGGCAGGGGGTTGGAACTGGATGATCTTCGAGGTCCCTTCCAACCTTACCATGCTATGATTCTACGATTCCCTGTGCTTCGCAGGAGGGCACTGCTGCAGACCGCAGGAGGGTTCACGCTGCCGATCGGCGGCTGGCCCGCGGCGCGCCCTGTGCTTCATTAGCTAATTTGGCCCGGGACCTCCCACGATGCCCTGGCAAGGGGCAGGCAGTAAGGGTGCAGTGTTAGTGTCAGCGGTGGGTCAGGGGTGTCAGGATGGTCTATCGTTAAAATGTGACAGTGCCAAAACCTGCCCCGGCTCGGCCGTCCCCAGAGAAGCGGGCGGTGGGCTCCGGGTGCCGGCCGCTGCTGGGAGGCGCATTCAACTGCATTGTCCATTTTGAGCGCGCAGCCAGCCGCAGATCCGGACCTCCAGAGTGAAGTGATGGGCTGATGGCACAAAGGGGGACTTCTGTAGGAGCAGTGAATAATGGGAAACCCCTTTCATCGGCACTGCTAACCTTTTGGCAGCCACCAGCAAACTCTATTCTGATCTGCTGATTGGGGAGGACAATACACTGAAGCTCACTTTGAATGAATGCTACCACCAACAGTGTCCCCATTCAGAGGGTTTTGGGAACCATCTTTGACCATTGTCTGCCATCACTCCTTCAGACAGTAGGAAAAGGGAAAGTGAGCACGTCTATAGGGGGAAAAGTACTTCTTTTCTTGGCTTTAATCTCTCTTTAAAGCTTCATAGATCTACATTTCCAGCTGAGCTACTGGAACTATGCAGTGTCAGATAAATACAGAAGAGAGAGGTTTCAAGCTGAGCTTTTAAATCCCCTTATCTGCATGAACTAATAATGCAGATTTAGTGCTGTAAAAAACAGAGACTGATAAGGCTTTTCCTTTAAAGCCTTTAAACTGCTAAAGAGCATTTAACAGCAATGCAGTTCAAACCCAGTGAACAATGCTGAGAAGGAAAACAGTTTAATGAGCTAAACCTTCACTGAATGAAACAGAAACACCTTCTCACAGTTGATTTAGGTCACTGTGGGAGTCAGTGAAAGCCCGGTTCTGTTCACGCTGCATCTTCATAAACATGAATTAGGTAACAGCCTTTTCATGTATGGCCAAATATCACAGGGGTTTGGAATACAAGAAAGAAGAGAGTTTGCAAATAAAACCCAAACGAATTAGTGCAACTGCTAAAATCAGCAGGGAAGGCAGTTTCCCCAGAATTGTCTTGACAGCAAGGTTTTAACACATGGGCACCGAACTACACAACATCTTCATGTTACTGTGGTGGAAAGGGGTTGGGGGGAAAAACTAAGGGGGAAATGTCAAATGAATGATTCAACACTGCCACTGAATTTTTTCTCTTGAGAAGATCTATTAATTTTCATAATAACATGTTTGGAGAGTAGAAGAACTTACTGTAATCTTAACAGCAGTGTTCTGGAGTGGTTTAGCTTTAATGAGGTTAAAAGTGGATTCTGTAGGAAGGAGGACTCTTAAATACAGCTGACTGCGATCTGCTGAACCAGATTGGTTTTAGCATTTGCCATGTAGCAGTGTGAATGAAATGTGATGTTAGATGGACTCTTTACAGACTGGGACAGCTGGAGTCACATAGATGTTAAGCAAATATTTGCTTGTATGTTTACAAATATAGGCACACTGCATATGTAGAAAATGTGTTTGTGTGAGGAGGCTCTGCCAACACTGATGGAAATCCAAACTAAATTCCCAGAGGTCAGTTAGGTTGTTCCAGGTAGACGCAGATGTGGTCACCACCAAATTGACTTTATAAAGAAAGCATGAGCATCTGCATTTTATTTTGTGAGGCAGAAGGGATTCTTCCAGGCTTGTTTTGGATCATTCCCGTGCCCACTTATCCCTGTTTGCATAATGCTTGCATTTTTGTGTTTTCTGAAGCTGGAAGGTTTCAGCTGCACATGAGAAACAGAGAGGAAACGTAGTTTACGTTTTAGTGTAGCCTTTCATACATCTGCTGCAACTCCTGCTTGTGCATATGCCATGTTAACTAACCACATTGATGTGCCGACCCTGTTCCTGGGGAGCACTGTCCACTGAGTTCCATAGCCCGACTGGGGAGTGAGCAGGAGCTGCAGGAGAGGGGCTTCAAAAGCCTTAAGAGAGTGTTTGCGAAGGACCAGGACGTGAGATGTTAGCCTGATACTGTTGCTCTTGGTGTGCCAGCCATTTAAACTTCCTGAAATTATCTGGAGCATTCAGATCCATAAAATGAATGTGTTTTTTTTAAAGAAAGTGACAGTGCTCTTCTGTTTCCCTATTGAAATGTTCCCTGGCCTAGTTCAACAGAAACATTTTTACATTACAACTGTGAAATCTTGGCATAAAGCTCCCCTTTGTGCCCTTCATTATTTTCTCACAAATATAGTCCATTGTCACATAGCTGAAGTTAATTTGATCAACATTGGGACATTTAACTTTTATGTCCGGTCAAAGGAGCTGTTTCATGCTCATTTTGGGTATTCAAAAGAAATGATTGCCAGAAAAATAATGTTACTATTAACAATTCAGAGCAATTAGTTTCCCAGGGAGAAGCGATGTGATGCACCGGCTCCACACAACTATTCTTTGTCATTTTATGGATGCTCATCAGTCAACTGTCACATCTTCTCAAAGACCCCTCCAATCTAAATGTTTCTCTTTGGGCTTTTCCCAGAACTAGCAGCTGAATGAGCAAAAGAAAAGCCACTTAGTTTCTAGGCAAAGGAAAACTTCACTCTAAAGATCTGGGTCATTTGAGAAGATCCGAGGAGTAGCTCATTTAGAGGGTGGAGGGGAGGGGGATGTGGGTGTGGTATTTGGATTTTTTCAATTTTTCTTTAATTTTTTTTTTTTTATTGCAACAGCAATTTCAAACCTCAAATGAAAAGTCTCTGCAGTCATATGCCTTGAAACATTTAGTGGGTTTCTGCTTACCGAGGTAGAATGTACTCGCAGGCAAATAAACCTTCCAGCTAAACGTCTTCCCACAAAGGTTTAAAACCCCAGATCACATTCAGAAAAAAAAAAAAAGGCAGCTTTTCATTGCACTCTTGGAGGCTCACCTCGTTAATATTCAGCCATCCCTCCCCCCCTGCTTGAAGCTGAGGTTAAGTGCTCTCAAAATTAGCGTGTTTGTATAATATGCTCTTTAAAGAGTAAATCCAGCAAAATTGTCTTGTTACTTTCAACTTGTCACATACAAAAGACACTTTTCCCTCGCTCCTCGTTTTTCTGCCGGCTCCAGCTCGTGAATGCTTGATGCTGCTGTCAAGAATTCAGCTCCTGTATCCTTCCTCTTTGCACAAACACATCTTGAATTTTATTTAGCTTACATTTTTTGGCAGATTTTTTTGTTTTTTTTTACTTTTATGCACTCTAAATGTGCAAGATTATCATTTTAAGGACACAATCAATACATTTCCATAGTAACTGCAAGATGATTGCTGATTGTCCTAGTGAGTAATTTTGTTCTCACTTCGATTTTTTTGAAGGGGGCTCCTTCCCCCTCCCCTTTTTCTTTTTTGGCATTAATTGGTAATCAAGTGGGTTATTATTAAATTTACAGTGTTTATTATTCAACATTGTAAATTAATGATCTGACTTTTCTCTCAGGATAAAAAAGAAATCTGTATAAATAGTAGCAGGTTTGGAAGCCAAGATCCAGCTGGAGAATCAGCAGTCCAAAATCCAAAACTTGCATGTATCATGTAGAAAGTTGTTACTTAAACAAAACCCAGTGTGGCCACACTAAGTCACTCTTCACCTTGCCAAATATGAATGGAGCTGTGACTCTTTCAGAAGAAATGATGAAAATCAAAACTCTGAGGTGTCCTGGAGAAGTTTTGGATAGTTCTTTTCCCAATCACAGGCTCACTGCCCTGTGCCGTTGAGTCATATTGAGGGATTCCACTTCTGCTTGGCACTCTGAGCCTGCACCTCATCTGCCACAAGGGCTTTAGTCTAACTCCTCACCTCTTTTCCTGCATCAGGTTCTCCTGGAGCTGTGTGCATTGGCTGCTCTGTTGTTCTAGCACAATGTAGCCGGGGTGACTGCAGGCATGAGGAGATGCGCTGTAGAGAGGCAGTGTGCCACTGAACACAGCTGAAAAGAGAGAACACCTCTTACAACAGAAATGGCACAAGTGACTTGTTGCCTGCACGATCCTGCTCTGAAAACAGCTTTATGTGAGAATGGGCAGAGGGTGTCACATTCTCATCCAGTTTTATTTCTCTTTCTTCCTGTAATTTGTTCCTTAGAGAGTCTGGAGATGGATAAAGAGCAGTCATTAGTGTCCTGCTAAAGGTGACGCTCACATCAGCATTTGTTGTGGTTTGTGTCTTCCAAGCTATTCTGTCATACAGCCATATAATCTTCCAGGATAGCTGTGATTCAATTAAGAAGAATCTCTATGGGCTGTTGATCCGATTTTTATTCATTTGCAGAGAAATGAAAACAAATTGCTGTTGTGATTTTATTTACCGAGCAGATAGTTACAGAATGGAGAAACGGTTGGAAGGGGCTGTGTCCTGCCCCTGTTTCAGCCTCTGGGACCTAAGTAACCATCTCCCAGCATTTCCACTCCCCTAGGAATGCAGGATCCCTTGCTTGTCTCTGAGCTTTGTCTTCTGTCCTGGAAAGAGACACCTTGTCCCAAACAGCTACATACCCAGATGGAAGTTAGAGCCTTTTTAGCCCCTTGCCTGTCTGTACAAGTGCTGAAGTGGTTGTAGGCAGACTTGGTAGGTGTTCTTCATGGACTGACAGGTAAAGAGCTGTAACTGCTCCACCTCTCAGGGGGCTTTTGTTGTCTTCCCTCCATCATTGCAGAGTTCGATGCAGCTAAGATGATTCAGTTTCTCACTCCTGCCCCGCTCTCTCTGTGCCTACCAGATTTTGCTTTGTTCAAACCTGATGTTGGCAGCTCTAAATTTGTAGGCATGTTCTTTTTCTGAAAGCAGTGGGTTTGCCCTCTCTTTAGCACTTCAAATGTTTCTGTCATGTCACCCATCATTTGTTTCCTCCCTTAGCCCAGCAGTCCACTGTAGTGCGATTTTCAAAGGGATAACTACCCAGGCCGACAAGTGAGGGTGTAAAATGTGCTGCTGGTTAGCTTTCCTCTGCATCTTTTAGTCCCCTGCCAGTGCACGCTTTCCTGTGTTTTCCTAGAAGAGGTTGGTGCTGTCCTCCATCACACCTCCCCCCAGCCTGCCTCCCCAGCATGCAGGTTTCTGTCACAGTAGTGCCCTGTGTCACAATGTTGGCAGTGTCCTATCGCTTCCCACTGTCTGCTTCACCCGTGCAGCAGTCCACAGGAGACTGGGCTGAGCACCATGCTTGTAGCAAGCCTGGTGATACAGAAATCCAGCAAGATCTCCTAACCTTTCCACCACTATTCCCACTGCTGAAACAACCAGGACATGCAGTGCCTCTCTTCTGAATTCTTCCAGATTGGTCACCAAAAATACTTCTCCCAGCCTTAATGTATCCACAGGTCAGTACCCTTTTGCCACCTATCATTGTTATTTTCTGGCTTGCCATTTGCACTTGCAGCACTCAGAACACAGGATTTTTGCTTTGCTCCCCACATCCCAGCCCTGCAGAACAGTAAGCAAGCACTGCATCTTGTTCTTCATACAGTAAGAACAGGGCAGATACCTGCTGCCTGCTTATGACCGTGGGCCACCAACACCGAAGAGTTCCAAAAGTCACAGGGAAGGATTTTAATCTTCTGTGATAAAGGAAGGTCCACAAAGATGTGCAATTTTTTTTTTTTTCCCCTGGTGCCTTCTTACTGTTTTCTCTTCCATCAGATGAAGAGCAGGAGAGTTTGTAAGCTAGCAGCGGCGCCGTAGCTCTGCACTCTCCTGCAGCAGCACTGACAAGTACTTACATCATTATACATGGCTGCTATTTCATTAGGCGAATGTCAGTGTCAGGTAAGATCATGGGTTTGTCAATATAATGAAAATACCAGTCAAGTGAGGAAAAAGTCACCATTTTCCTGCTCTAAAAATTGATTTTTATTGCTCTTCTTGTAATCCTTTCTTTGGATTAAGTATTTATTATTGATGTGGTCTTTTCTTTTAATCTTAATAGCTGCTGACATTGTAATTAATTAAAAAACAGAACATTTTTGCCCAAATGGCACTATATTGAAATTAAAAGTGAACATCACATATTAGTTAAACAGCCCTGGCAAATGTCTTGAGTGCTAAGATGATTGCCTGAGCTTCTTGACAATTCCCTTCATCTTGCTGTGTGCTGCTTGACCTTTTGAGATGTTTTGGTGTTATTAATAGGTTTTAGCTGTTATATCAGAAAGAACAAGGCACAAAAATATGCTAAACTTTATCTTTTTAATGATAGTGCTGCAACACCTTAGGCATACCAATGAGGGCACTTACCTCACGTCCTTTGAGGCAGACTTAGACAGCCACCAGGTAACATCTGTTCAGAACTGATGGAGATTTGGGGGGAATTTGTCTCTAAATCCGTATGTGAGAGTGCAGAATGGTGCAAGCTGAGTGCTGGCCATGCCACAGGAAGGGGGCAACGCCCAGAAGAGAGGACAGGGTCAGCTTCAGAGCTTCCTCCAAAACCTCTCCTTGAGATGATTCCCCATAGGCAGTTTCTTGAGGTACAGGTGTGTGAGATCACCCTTTAACTGAAACCTATCGAGAAAGAAGTGGTGAGGATAGAAAAGGCACAAGTCTGAATGGCCTGTGTCTGGTTTTGTGTAAGTGAGCACCTAATGTTTCACCTCATGATCTGCAGTTTCCTAACATGACTGTAGTAGAACACAGGCTTCACTGTCGTCGTTCCTTGGCTTTCCACCAGAAGTCACTGCAGGAGTTGTTACTACATTTGGTATTGCAGACCCAGGCAGAAAAAAGTGTCCATAACCTTCTTATCCATAGGTCACCATCTACCTCTGTACCAGCTCTTGGCTCCCACCCATGGGACAGTCAGTTCACATTCATCTTTTTCTGGTTTTACCCCTTTCTAACCATTCTTCTTTGGGGTAACATTCTCTCTTCTCAAGAAAAGGTTTGTTCAGCGTGCCCTTTGCGTAGTGTGGCCATGAGGTCCCAGCCTGTTGCCCACAAGATCTGGCTGTGCCCAGCAGCACTGCCATTGCTCTGAGAACCTTTCAGTGACCCTGCTGCAATGACTCTAAACATGGGACACAGGCAGAGAGTCCAGGCTCTACACACAGCCAGGGTGCCAGTGTCCCAGCTGGCTCCATCACCGTGGTGGTCCCTGAACCAGCCGAGACCACCCCAGCCAGAAGCACAGGCTGGCATGACTCTCGCCATAGCCAGATCAAAGCTGGACTTGCAGTTCACAGCTCTCATCAGGTCAGCAAGGAACAGGATAGGATAAGCAGCATAACCTGAGAAATGATTGCTGCACTGGGGCTGTCCTCTCCTCCCTGCCTAGTTAGCTGTGATTTTCCTGCTCTTAGGAAATGACATTTCCCACAGGCAGCCACATGCCCTCTGTAAAAGCAGCTTTTGGACCTTTAACTCCTCTGCAGGGTGATGTGCGGCAGCAAAGAGGTG
Source organism: Semnornis frantzii (assembly GCA_013399775.1). Classification (NCBI taxonomy): domain Eukaryota; kingdom Metazoa; phylum Chordata; class Aves; order Piciformes; family Ramphastidae; genus Semnornis; species Semnornis frantzii. The sequence continues at coordinate 119,612 of VWYK01126475.1, read as the reverse complement.
GTGGAAGGGTAAAGTCTTTCCCCTGGAGCTGCATGAGAGCCTGACAGAAGTGCTCTTAAGGGCCAGGATTTAGCTTAAACACATCCAGTTATTATAAAAATTTGCTCACTGAATAAAATATGGCTTGACATAGAAGAACAATCCAGAGATTGTTTCTTCCCTCCTTCTCCACCATTCAGCCTGCCCGGCAGAGCTGCAAGTTTTTTGTTTTGTTTCGTTTTGTTATGTTATTGTTGTGTTTAAAAAAAAAAAAAAAAAAAAGCCCCTCAAGGCCCTCTTTTCAGTGGTGTCAAGTTAGGATGAATTGGCCAGGGAGGCATGTTTATAGACTGTGTGAAGAACTTTGTCTTTGTGTGGGAATGCTGGTGACACTGGTATGGCTTGCCTGAATGAACTGCGATGACGCGGCTAATAAGGTGTCCTGCTGAGCGCCACCGCAGCCTTTCTCAGACCTCCCACTTAATGCCATTCAGCTCCAGCTCAGTGTAGCTAATTTTTCCCATTCCCTCAATTCTTTAGGCCTCCTTACAAACAGAAAAGTCAACTTTCACACCGAGGAGAAGATAAGTGCTTTAGGAAATAATCGTGTAAACAGAATGTTACCTTCTGACCTGATGCTGATACCTTGGTCTGGGACAAAACCCAGCTGGCTATTGCATTAGACATGGCTATTAAAGGAATAATGCTGCTGATCCTCCTTACAAAGTGCCCTGAGAAATGGTTTAGCCAAATCACAGTGCCTCTTGTCACACTGAATCATGTTCAGCTGCTCTGTTCCATGACCAAATTGCTGATATTTAGCCTCTCCCTTGTCTCCCCCTTTCTGTGACGGCATTG
>VWYK01126475.1:98163-118739 GCA_013399775.1 Semnornis frantzii | reverse complement strand
GGTGGGGGGGGTGTTCGTGTGACAGCAAGGGAAAGTCGGTCAAGTTTCCTGTTGTCCTGTTACTTGCTGGCTGATTTTCAGTGCCTTGAAACACAGAAAGAGCCCCCCAGGGAGCTTTTATAAAAGAGGGTGCATTTCATAAAGTACTTTTAATTGTAACTACTCTAAAGAGTGCTTTAAATTCCAAAAGGATCACAGCGATTGCCGTAACACAGAATTGTTAATTTTAAGGCTGTGCTAAGCAGTTCCTTTTGGTGTTCTGCCTAGAGACTAAAATTAATTGCCAGAGTCAGGTTTTCCATAGTACCGAGGGGAAGAGGAACCTCTGCTTCTTACTGGTGTTACTCTTAGTAGGAACAGAGCGCCCAGGTCTCTCTAAATAGCTTCCAGAAAACCTCCCCTACCCAATCCCTTCTGCTGGCACTGCCACCCAGACAGAGAGGGCTGCCTTTACATCAAACAAATGTGAGATACTGTCAGCTCCAATGCCAGACTCTGAGCATTCGCTTCTGCTGTGGTGTTTGTTTGGCTTCTTTCTGGGTTTGCCTGGGGGAGGGGTCCTGCAGCCCCTGCTCAGAACTGGGGAGCAGTTGTCACAGACAGGCTGGTCCAGCACAAACCAAAACTGTTCAAAGTCATAGCTCAGGGCATTTCAGAGCTTCTTCCCAATCCTCCAGAACAACAGACAGATTATGTCACAGATCTTGAAATGAGTTAGGAGACTGCTACACATTGATGAGGGGAGGTCCTTTTGTTAAAGGACATTTCCAGTGCAGGCACGAGAACTGCTTTCTGGGTTTGTGAAGCAGTTGCTGGCACCTATTTGCAAGGCAATCTGCAGTTTTTAGACCAAAGTAAGAGTTAAATATATTTGGTTTGCAGCATAGAAATGGCTGCACTGAGTTAGCTATAGTTTGCTGTTATCAGTGAAGTTTGCTCCTTAAGAAAAAGTGTGAGCCCTGGGTCTGACCCATCAAGACTTTGAAACATGTGACTGACTCTAAACTTCACTTGAAAGTTAGAATTGCCTGAGTGTTTACTTGCTTTACTGTTCTGTGACATCTAAAAAACTGCCCAGCTCCATTTCAAAACCTGTTTGTGCTCTGCCTCATCTCAAAACACAGCCAAGACTGGAAAAGAAACCGAGAAGAGCAGCACATAGCTATCAGCTTAAAATGTAGAATTAGTCTGAAATTGACAGAAAATGATGAAGGCAATGCATTCCAAGCGTGAAGAATCTAATTAATGAATCAATCTGCAAGTTAAAAAATAGTATGTTTGTGGAAGTGGTAGATGAGAAGTCACCTCTGGTGTTTATGTTTGTGTGCTTTAAACAAGATCCCCCAAAAACCCCATCCTAGAGGTGCCTTTTTCCCTATTGGTTCCTTATTTGCCTTGTTGAATTTGTTCTTTTAATTTCCAAAACGTGCAGAAGTAAAAGCTGTTCCTTTGGGATGTTCCAAGTCCAAATCAACTTTTTTTTCTCTGAAGTGTTACCTTCCAGAGCAAGAACAAAGGGTGAGAAGAGCAAACATGTTCTCCCAGCTGTTTCCAAGGGAAGACTTCTCTCTCTGGAGGGGAAGGGCTGTGCTCTGGTCAGAAGTTCTCTGTTTGTTTACTTAGCAGCACTGAGTACTCTCTGCCAGCCCTTCATCTCTTGACACCCTGTATAGCTCACAAGAGGCAGCACAGCTGGTTGAGGCATTGATGATCTTCTGTTTGCTCTTGCAGGTGGAGCTGTGCAAGTGAAACTCATAGCTTGTGTAGTCACAAAGTCCTTACCCGAGTCCCCTCTTTTGTCACAAGCCATTTAGAAGAGTTGTTGTGGTGGGTTGAAATTACCCCCAGAATAAAATCACCAAACTAGCTCAGAAGGTTTGGAAGCAAAACCAAGCTGTATTTTACAAGCAAACTAAAATCTAAAAGCATAAAATACAATGTATAGGTACAAAATGTATTTACATATATTTACAATTATTTACAGTTCAGAAATAATGGGGGGGGGAAACAAAAAACAAAAAAACCCCAACCAATTCAAATTGTTCCCTCACTCCTCTGGACAAGGAACAAAGAAATAGCTCTCCCCCCCAGAGAGAAATCAGACCCCACTGCTGCTATCTCCTTAGCTATAACAAGAAGTCTCAGCCAAGGTCAGCAAAGCCATGCATAAGGATAACCCAGCAGCCAGAGCAACAGAGAAAAAAGGATGGGAAGAACATTTTCTACAGCAAATTATTTACTAAACCAGCAAGCAAATGGAATTGTGCAGACTTAGCTATTATTTTTCTTTTGCATCCAGTACTCTGTTTACTTCTTTACAATTTTTTTTCTACTCAGCCTCTCTGGAATTTTCCTATTCTATGTTTATAATTTAAAATTAGGCTAGAGGGTTAGTTCTAAACCACTACAGTTGTACAGGACAGTGGAGCCTTAAAGTAATTGTTGGAGCTCTTGAGGGCAAACTGGTAGTCAGCAAGTACAAGCTAGAGGAAACAGCACCAGGTTCTCCCACTAAAACCATAAGATTAATGCTGGTGACACAGGTTGGCTGCTTTCTTTTTATATGATTCAGATTTATCACCCCATTGACTGATTCATGGCAACATTTTTAAAGGATCATTTGATTCATGGTTAAAGGAAGGGTTTTGTTATAGAAACAAATGGCACTGGGGAGTAACACAGATCTTGAAGCCTTCCTAGTTCATTTGCAAGCACTTGCTACAAAAAATTGTTTTCTGAGTTCTCATTTCTGTGCACAGGTGACGAACTGTGTGTGTCTGTGCTTAGGGTGCAGAAGGGAGGAGTGGGATACTGGAGTAGCTCTTTTCTCAGCCCAGCACCCTGCTCCTGGTGGGACTCAGTGTTTTGCAGTGCTTGGTTTCTATCTGAGGCCCTCAGCACCAGATGGTTTTCCTGCATGTTCATGGGGCAGGAGAATTTGCTGTGCTCTTCCTCATTCCGTCTCCTGTGCTGACTTGAAGTCTGAGTCTAGAAGCACAACTGAGATGTTTAGTTCTTGAGCCATCAATTTAGTGCAATTGTAGACACCAGCGAGTACTCCAAGCTGGAGCTGGCATCTAGAGGAGTGTGGCCAGCAGGTCAAGAAAGGTGGTTCTGCCCCTTTACTCTGCTCTGGTGAGACCCCACCTTGAATACTGCATCCAGTTCTGGTGTCCCCATCATAGTAAGGACACAGAGCTGTTGGAGTGAGTCCAGAGGAGGGCCACAAAGATAATCCAAGGGCTGGAGCACCTCTGCCATGAGGATAGGCTGAGGGAGCTGGGGTTCGGTTGTTCAGCCTAGAGAAGAGGAGACTTTTGAGGCACCTCAAAGCTGTCTCTTCCAATACCTGAAGGGATCTTACAGGAAGGCTGGAGAGGGGCTTTTCATGACGTTGTCTAGCAACAGGACAAGGGGGAATGGTTTGAAGCTGAGGGAGAGTAGGTTTGGACTCAATCTTGGGGAGAAATTCTTCAGTTCAAAGGTAGTGAGACTCTGGAATAGGCTTCTCAGTGAGGCTGTGTATAGCTCTATTCTGGGGCTGTTCAAGGCCAGACTGGATGAGGCCTTGAGCAGCCAAGTGTAGTTGAGAGGTGTCCCCTGCTTGTGGCAGGAAGGTTGGAGCAAGTGATCTCTCAGGACTCTTCCCTCCTAAGCCATTCTTCGACTCTGATATGATTCTATGAAATGATCCTAAGATTTGGGAAATCTTGGATTGATAACAACTTCCAGTAGCAGGACCAGTAGGTTACATGCATGTATAAAGCTGAGCCACTTAAAGCTCATTTAACTGGTAGGTGTCTCTGATCATTAACAAGTACATACCTGTGACCATCCCTTGCTGGTAATTCTACTGTACACCTAGATGTCACCACCTGGGACAGAGAAGATAGAGACCACCTAAATCTCATTTGTGAGAAGTAACATTTGGACACCTCAGTCTGTCAGAAGACCCTTTTAAAATGGCCAACAAGACAAACTACAAGGGGAGCAACTAGTTAAACCCATCCATTTTAAAGCTGGCATTGATTTGTATGCAAATCATGTTTAAATCAGGTAATGTGCAGGACTGTGAAATGTGACTGGACTCTAATTAATTGATCAGGAGCAGACTAATCAGCTGTTTGGTTGATCAGTTAGGAGATGTTTAGCTGGCTATTTTTGGAACACTCTATTTATTTGGAAATTCTGCCTTTGCATAATACAATCACAGGCATCCTTCTCATCCTAGCAATCTGTTCTAAGAGGCCTTCTCTAGACCTTGATGTCATTCCTGCAGTATCTGTCATGTCTTTGTCAGCAGTAAATGGCAACAAGCAAAGCCAAAGCTAAGATACGGATCAGGGGAGCTGGCAAGCTGAAGGGAGCTTTTCTGTGCGTGAGTCGCGCCTCTGACTCGGCGATGGTGGTGCTGGCAAATGGTGACAAAGTAAATGGTTTAACTTCTAAGTTCTCATTTTCTGTTAACGTGCCATGAGGGCACTCATCAAACTGTACGGGTCAGGAGTGACAGGCTGCTCTCAGTGCTTGCTGGGAGCTGACAGTAGGCAGTATTTATGAACAGTACCTGCAATCATTTGTCAACTGCGTGGAGAGTTTGGAGATTTTCATACCAGGAAAGGATAAGTCTTTGCAGGAGATTTTATTTCACACAGAATCAGCCAGATTGGAAGAGACTTCCAGGATCATCCAGTCCAACCTATCACCCAGCCTTATCCAATCACTACCTGTGCGGGGCTGATGCTGACTGGTACCCACCAAAGCTGCTCTGTCACTTCCTTCATCAGCTGGATGGCAGAGAGGGGATAGAGCAAAAGGGGGTCAGGGAGTTGCAGAGCGTTAGGGGTTGGAAAGGATCTCCAGAAATCATCAGCTCCAACCCCCCTGCCAAAGCAGGATCACCTAGGGCAGGCCACACAGGAACACATCCAAGTTGGCTTTGAAAGTCTCCAGAGCAGGGGATTGAGATAAGGGCAGGGAGATCACTCACCAGTTACTGTCATGGGCAAAACAGACTCACCTTGGGGCCATTAGTTTAATCTATTATCCATCAAATCAAAGTAGGGTAATGAGAAATAAACCTGAACCTTAAAAACACCTCCCCTCACTCCTCCCCTCTGCCCAGGCTCAGCTTCACTCCCGATTTTCTCTGTCTCCTTAACATGGTTAATACATTGTTCCAGTCTAAACTGGTACTTTTGGTCATTCCAGTAACCATTTCTGAGATTGTGCCTAGAAGATGTGTGTGTTTGTGCACCCTCTCATACACATGCAGCTGAATTACAGGCTTGTTTTCTTTTGTTTTGTTTTCCAGAATTATAGATCAGCGGTTTGAGAAAGTTTCCTATTTTGTCTTTGGAGATTTCAACTTTAGACTGGATGCCAAAGCAGTAGTAGAGGTAGGACTTTTATTTTCCTCCTGTTTTAGAGCCTACCAGGTTTGATTTCTTGGATACCTTTTCCTGTGGAAAAGCTAAAAGTGAATTAAGAAGCTAATCTTGATGTTGACATCAGGCCTGCTTAAGGATGTTTGCACAGGAGCATCTGGCAGGTGACTCAAAGTCACTGCTGTGACTGCTGGAGCAGTGAACCCAGCTGACCAGCTGCATGGCTGCTCAGCAGCACTGTGTGAAGTGGCTGTCGGCTCTGGGTGCCGGTGGCCTGAGGCATCTGTGCCACCCCTTCATGATCCTGTGTGTGGAGAGGAGAAAATGTGGGTACTCACCTGAGATGAGAGCTGGAGCATGCAGAAGCCACTGCCTTTGGCAGGCATGCAGATTCCTTGTCTGAAACCTCTTTGAGCTGCAGCACAGGACATCACATTTCTGCTGCATGTTGTGGCTGTTGCCCTGTGTTTGCAGCTCCCAGTAAATCTCAGAGTCATTAACTACAAGCAGAGTCAAATGCTGGTTTAGCTTCTGCTCTCCTCAGAGCCCATCTGGAGTCCTGTGTGCAGTTCTGGAGCCCCCAGCACAGGAAGGACATGGAACTGTTGGAGTGGGTCCAGAGGAGGCCACGAAGATGCTCAGAGGGCTGCAGCAGCTCTGCTATGAGGACAGGCTGAGAGAGTTGGGGCTCTGCAGCCTGCAGAAGAGAAGGCTTCCAGGAGACCTTAGAGTAGCCTTCCAGTATCTGAAGGGGGCTACAGGAAGGCTGGGGAGGGACTATTGACAAGGTCTTGCAATGACAGGACAAAGGACAATGAGTTTAAACTGGGAGAGGGGAGATTTAGACTGGATGTTAGGAGGAAGTTGTTTGCAGTGAGGGTAGTGAGACACTGGAGCAGGTTGTGGCTGCTCCCTCCCTGGAGGTGTTCAAGGCCAGGTTGGATGAGGCCTTGAGTGACCTGTACTGGTGGACGGTGTCCCTGCCTATGACATGGGTTTGGAATTAGATGATCTTTGAGGTCCCTTCCACCTTACCATTTTATGATTCTATGATTCTATCCTTGGGAAGAGAAAGAGGGACATTTCCCCAGTGTCTGTGACAGAACTCCACACTTCTAGAATGCAAGCAGGCATTTGTGCAAACCTTTGTGGCAGTAGCATCTCTGTGTGGAGGGGTGATTGGAAGATGTGTATAAAGCCAAAAGGAACGCAGCAGACCTTTTTCATCACCAGCTGAGATTGCCTTAACTTTATTGCTGAAGTGCAGTTTCAGCTAACATGGGGTCAGAAATAATACCCACGTTTAAAGCCAATTTAATCTCGTGGCTTTCCCACTTTAATTCTCAGAGATACTGTAGTGTCTTTTTGGTGTCCTTGAGAATAGGCTTGTACTTGATGAACCAAAAGCTTTTATTTTGTAAATTAAGCAGTGGGAAGCAAGTGGCCTGTGAGTCAAAGGCTGGTTGCCCCTCACACAGTGTGGAGCAGTTCTCCTTCCTCACATGGTGGCCAGTCCTTCCTCTGTTGACAAACAGGGCTTTGGCATTACAGCACTGTGTGTGTAGTTAATAGCTTCCTTCTGGGGATCCTTTATGCACTTCATCAATTTAACCAACAAATTCACACACAGCTGAAAGGCACTCAAGTCACTGGTTGCGAGTGTGCAGCTCCATACTGCCTATGTGAAGGACTAACCCCTGCCCTGCCACACTGCAATTACCAGAGTTAGCACCAATGTTTATAGATTGCTTCTTTCTGAGATATTCTGCCTGTTTGGTTTTTATTCACTGATGGTGCAATAGCATGACTGAGAACACTGCTGTCTGAGAACACCTCTATCAGTCATGCTGCAGAATTATCTCCTGCACCCAGTATTGATGAAGGGCACTATAAGTTTTTCCTAAGGTGCTCACTGCCTGGCAGTACAGGGCTGAACCTGCAGAGAATGCTTGCTTTATTGTCCTTGGAGTGAGAGTCCTGCACTCAGATTTTGCAGTGTCAAAGCCATCCACTTGTAACAAATAATGTCTCCAACCACAACTGGTGCATACTGAGCAACCTGCACCAGAGGCAGTCAGAGTGCAGGGGATTCTTAGTCCTGGCACTCTGCTTTGCATCTCATGGATGCTTCAGCAGCATCAGTTCAGGTGGCACATGAACGCACTAGGTGCAGTGTGAAGGTGACTCAAATTCATGTGCTCACTCTTCCTAGATAAGATACCTCTGTGTGTGAGTGCAGAAAGCATTACAGTAAAACACTGTTCGTTCTCTTTCCTGTATTACCCCATTAACCAGAACTTCACCCAGCTACTTTGCAACGTTAATTTAACGTGATTAAAGTTGATCTAGAAACTTCCACCTGTAATATACACACACATGGTTAAAGTTACATTAAGCCTGTTCTGTAGTCTTCCGCATTTGGTAGAGTTTATAAACCAGAATCACAGTATCACCAAGGTTGGAAGAGACCTCAAAGATCAAGTCCAACCTGTTACCACAGACCTCAAGACTAGACCATGGCACCAAGTGCCACATTCAAACCTGCCTTGAACACCTCCAGGGACAGTGACTCCACCACCTCCCTGGGCAGCCCATTCCAGTAGGGAATGACTCTCTCAGTGAAGAACTTTCTCCTCCCCTCAAGCCTAAACCTCCCCTGGTGCAGCTTGAGACTGTGACCTCTTGTTCTGGTGCTTGTTGCCTGAGAGAAGAAAGCAACCTCCTCCTGGCCACAACCACCCTTCAGGTAGTTGTAGGCAGCAATAAGGTCTCCCCCGAGCCTCTTCTTCACCAGGCTAAACAATCCCAGCTCCCTCAGCCTCTCCTCGTAGGGCTTGTGCTCAAGGCCTCTCACCAGCCTCATTGCCCTTCTCTGGACACGTTCAAGTACCTCAATGTCCTTCTTAAATTGAGGGGCCCAGAACTGGACAAATGGCAGAGGGTACCAAAAAATGGGAGAAGTGGTTGTCTCATGCAGTTAACTGCATGGAAGCTGTGGTACAAGCAACGTGGCTTTGATAGCACCTTAACACCAGAGCAGCCATGGGTCAGTTGTAAGCATCCAGCACTCTGCTCTGGCTGTGATAAAGTCAGGCTCCTAGGAGACAGAGCAGACTCTGATGTATGATTTGGAAGGGCAGAGTTACAGGCTGCCTCCAGCAGGAATTGTTCTAGACCTAATGGTTTGATTGTGTGTAAGGTTCAATAGCAGATAGCTTCACAGACCAGTTTTTAAGTGCTGTTTCTCAGCTCTGCTGTTCCTCCAGAGCTGGTAGAGTGCCTTGGTCAGGGCTGTGCAGAACTGGCGATAGCAGAAAAGATTTTAAAATGGCCAAAGGTGACAAGCTAATACTCAATACCAGGCAAGAGATTTAGAAACCTCACACTCCAAAAAAATCATAGAATCATAGAATATTTTGGGTTGGCAGGGACCTCCAAAAGTCATCTAGTCCAACCCTCCTTTAGTAAGCAGACTCATCCTCCATTAGATCAGGTTACCCAGAGCCTGTCAAGCCTGACCCGTCTCCAAGGATAGGACCTCAACTACCTCTGTGGGCACAAGTCCTATATCCTGGTCCCTTCTGGCAATTTCACCATCTGCCCATGCAAACTCCTATTAACCATCTTTTGACTGTGTAGTCAGTACTAGGAATTTGAAGGGTTAATCCATTGACCTGTCATCTTTGTATATATTACTGAATCTGTCTCTGCTTTTCTTGCTGACCTTTTAATTCCCTCCTGAGACCACAGCTTGCTGAATGCTTGGGCACTAAGATGCTACCAGCAATACATGTCTTGTGCAAACACAGGCTGTGCTTATACAGCACAAAGTGTGTCTCTAAAGCATTTCTCAATTAAGACATTGGAAGGGACAGTCTGAGGGTTGGCCCAGGCACTGTGTTCGCTAAATCAGATTCCCCCAGATGTTCTGCTTATTAATTCATAATTAATAGACAATAAATCATTAATAGGTATTTTGTTAAACATTTTATAGGAACTTTAATCTAAAGTCATATTGATTTCCTTGCTAGGAAAATCCTCTTTACTGTTGTTGGAGTTATCCAGGGGGAGATCAATAAAGCAGGTAAAGGGTTCTGGCAATTCCAGTGTCCATGTGTGCATTAGCAGCTGCATTCTCCAGGGGAATAAGCTGGCAAGGAAGAAATAGGACCTCTGTAGCACAACAAGTAAGCAAATACAGTTGGTTTAGAGTAGATTTTAATTATAGCTTGAGCATAATTTGTAGGTTGGCATGTCGATGTTCAGGGAAGTACCTACAGCTTATCCATTAAGGCATTCTGGGGTTGTCCTCAGCCTGGAAGGAGCCACTGATAAGGTTCTATCGTAGTCTAGTTTTTGTGGGCCAATGTGTTATTCAAAGTACAGGGAGAATGAGAGGCTGTGGAACCACAGGGATTTTTCTGGAGTCTCAGATGTGAGCTTTGAGTATGTCCCAGTCACTGAAGACATCAGGGTCTCTTTGCCAGGTGTCAACCAGCATCACCCTATCTTGGCTTTGGCGGTGAGATCTCTTAAGGCATGGTTGATGCCACCCTTTGCTTGGATCAGGCTTTAGGGCTCATGCTCTCTTCACCTGACAACAAACATATGGAAGGGTAAAGCTACTAAGTGGTAATTAGAATTGTTTTACAATACCAGTGTTGCTGTGGTAATGAGCCTCAGAGGTGCACCTCTCTTGACCTGCTGGCCACACTCCTCTTGGTGCACCTTGATGTCACTGCCTTTGACAGAGGCACCAGTTTGTCATGTTTCTTGGGGTAGAAGGTGGTTCTTCTAGAATTTTTTGAGAAGTTCAGCTTTTCTTTTTTAGAGATAACAGAGGTAGGTCACTGTAATTCTTTTGATGAGCTAACAGTGTGCTCATGCAGCCCAGAAGGTAAATTACATCCTGGGCTGCATCAAGAGGAGTGTAGCCAGCAGGGCAAGAGGTGATCCTTCCCCTTTACTCTGCTCTTGTGAGACCCCACATCCAAAACTGTGTCCAGTTCTGGTGGCCCCATCGCAAAAAGGACACAGAGCTGTTGGAATGAGTCCAGAGGAGGGCCACAAAGATCATCCAAGCACTGGAGAACCTCTGCAATGAGGATAAACTGAGGAAGGTTGTTCAGTCGGGAGAAGACTCTGGGGGGACCTTAGAACTGCCTTCTAATACCTGAAAGGATCCTACAGGAAGGCTGCAGAGGGACTTTTCATAAGGGTGTTCAGAGACAGGACAAGGGGGAATTGTTTGAAGGTGAGGGAGAGTAGGGTTAGACTGAATCTTAGGAAGTTCTTCAGTGCAAGGATGGTGAGACTCTGGGACATGTTTCCCAGTGAGGTTGTGGATGCCTCCTCTGTGGGGGTGTTTAAGGCCCAGTTGGATGAGGGCTTGAGGAGCCAAATCTAATTGAGAGTCAGGGAAACTGGAGTAGATCTCTGAGGTCCCTTCTAACTTAAGCCATTCTATGATGCTATGATTGTACTGCAAGGAAATTTATTCAGGTGGCTTTAAGGAAATGTAGAACAGCAGTGAAGGTGTAATGTAGACTGAAACTAAGGAATATTGCAGAAAGTGAAAAAAATACTATAAGAGCCTTTGTTCATAAGATGGGTAAATACTTGGAGGTTCCAAAGTTAAACAAGACTAGTGGGCTGTCAGCTTCATAACACCAGGATACTAACTTCTCTGAAGCACATTAGGGTTAAGAAGGGAACTGAAAGTTGTGGAGAGTTTTATCCCAAAGAGCTGATGAGGTCAGATTCTTTTTGTTGGATATGATAAAGAAATGAAGTGACTGTGAGTGGATGCATGGAAGAAATAGGTGGATTCTCTTCTGTCAGTCCTTGAGAGCAAGCAGCCTGTCAGCTGCTGTGACCACGCAGGGTTGCACATGGTGATGGCTGCAAAGCTGTTCACAGCTCCACTTTTACTATTAGAGGGAGATCTAATTTCTTAAACTTAAAACAGCTTATTACCATCCAGTATTTTCTGTAACCTCTGCAAATACTTGGTAGTGCAAATGCACAAGCAGAATCAGTCCCATAAATCTCTCCTTGCCCCCTCCTCATGTGGATCTATGGAAGTGCAGGGGGAGGGTCATGACCCCCGTCAGTAAATTTGTCAGGCTGCCTACGCCGCAGTGTCCTGCAGGCTGCCACTCTGTGCCTCTGACATCCAGAGGTGCCCTTTCCCCTCCCTTTGTTGGAGCAGGTGTTTGAAAGAGGAGCTCCCATTGAGCTTCCCCCAAGTGCTTTGCTCTGTGGGTGATGTGTTGGAGCAGGCAAGAGCCACCTCTCCGTGCCCACAACAGCCACTGCAGTCATCACTGTGTCTACTCCTGTCCTCTCTGTTTCACTTTGCCAGTCTTGCTTTAAGTCACCAATCAAGTGTTAGGTGAGCCTAGAGCAAGAAGAGCATTTTTGCTGTCAGCTGGCCAGAGTAACAGCCTGGTTACTGTATGTTCAGCTTTAAAAAATCAAATATCCACTGAAGCTCCTAACTGTAAATTTTCCTCATCCTGTTTGCCCATTTTAGGAAAGTGCAATCAGGCTTAATAATCTGGGCTTATTTCAATTGTTTGGGAATAAAATCCCATTTCTGGATGAGACTGCTGCTTCAAAACTCTCTCCAAGTTCTTTCTACTTCCAAGAAAAGAAGCAGCATAATTCTGTGCTCCCCATTTCCAAGAACTGCAGCTCAGGAATATGAAGTTCAATGTACAAACTGAACTTCAGGAGAAAGTTGTGTTAATCACAGAACCCATTTGCCCAGGTTAACCACAGCCTTCACTTGTACCCAGAAAAAAAACCCAGCTTTTAGTTTTCCCTCACTAAAGGATATTCTGTGAGGGTTGCTAGTGACTTGGTAAGCTGGAGAGGAATAAGGTGTGTGATATATGAACACTTATAAAGACAGCAACAGAAATGTTGTTTGGGGATTTCAGGCATTTAGGCCTATGAAAAGGTCTCAAGCTGTGTTTGCAGAATAAGAAGCAAAGTCCTTACCTTAAAACCAGGAATCCATGCTCGTGCACTTGCCCTGGCTACTTAAAGGGTTACATTCATCCAGGATATTTCCCTTCTAGGCTCCTGCCAAGCAGCCATTTGATAAGCCATGACTGCAATTGCTGATTAAATGTTTTTTAACAGGCAATAACTACTCATAAAGAAGTTACATATCCAGCTCCATCACTCACTTGCCTAGTGCCTCTCTGCCACCTCTGACCGTTGGACTTTTTATTATCTAGTAAAATAGGAGCGACTTCATTCTAGCTTGACTTCTAGCTCCTAGCACATGGCTGCTGCTAGAGTAAGTCACATCATTTTCATTTGATCATACAGTCTTGGTCTTCATTTTGAGAAAGGTACTGGTGGCATCATTTCTTTACATTGGGTGTGCTTGTGCCAGCACAAGCTCAGGGAACCCTCAATGTTACTGCCATGATGTGTTCATCTACAGAACATAGATCTCCTGCTGTTAGACATCATCTCTCTCTCTTTTGAACAAACAGCTTTTGGTGAAGGGCTTTCTAAGTTCAAGTGGTTGATATAGCTCTTACTCAAATCTGAAGAAGTACTTTCAGTTGCACTTGTCCAGTTGTAGAGTCCTGTGTTTTGTCCAGTAATTGGGAGTTTTGCAAACTTCAGCCAACACAGGACCCATCAGTAATTGTCATCAAAAGGATTGGCACTGGGCAGAGGTGAGGTATATGTATCTTGTGGCTGATGGCTGCAGTGAAGAACAGTTAACTGTGGTAAGAGAGGAAAGAACCAGCCTTCCTCTTGTGGCTTTTGTGGCAGGGCAGAATAAAGAGTCAGAGGTTTGCAGGTGCTACCACAAGCAGCCCCCTTCTTACAATTTAAAGTTTGGGTAAAATGTTGACTGAAGCAGGACTTCTGAAAGCTCGTTGTATGCCCTATTAAATCTTTAAATAATTAGGAAGGAAAGCTTCTAATATAATACTGCAATTCATGCAGAAGAGCCCTTTTTCACATGTATGAAAGAAACAGTTTGTTCCTTCTCATGTTCTCCAGTTAGCTTGTTTCTTTGCTCCGTAGTGGCTGGTAGTTAACAGCTGTTACAGGGTTCCCTTCTTCCTTAAGTGATGTTAAACCCTCCTTATAAAAGAACAGTGACACTGCATTATTTCTGAGCTAAATCTGCATGTCATGGATTAAGTTATTCTTAATAGCTTACAAGCTTCAGATCATGTTTTCATCCCAGTTAGAGATGTAGGTGAAATCCTGGGTTGGTTTTATCTTCTCAAACAGTTCATTGTAAACAGCTTTGTCTCGTAAAGATTGCATCTTTCTTTACAAGCTAAACTGCTCCTAGGAAATGTAGGAGACAAAATCCCTTGTGTAAAATGAAAACGTAATAAAAATGTATTAAATTAAAATGCATAAAGCTTCAGGTCTAATAAGGACAGTTTTATTAATGAATGTAAATTGCAGCAACCCATCTGAGGCACCTGCTAAATGTTCATTATAAATTACTCCTGTAGACATTGTGATGAGCTTCATATTGTAGCCAGACTTATAAAAGCATGCAGATTGCTTCCCCAAGGGACTGTATATTTATTTAACAGTGTAGTTAATTGCAATTATTTATTTTCCAGCAATTGCAAATGGTTTCTGCATTAAAGATATATGTGGCTATTAGGAATTATTCAATTACCTCTCTTTTTCTCAGTCGTCTAAGTCAAGCCTGAGCTCAGACTCCCAAAGGTCAGCCAGTGGTGTATTAACTCAGTGTGATCCTCAGCTCTCTGCTGGGGACAGAACTCTGCAGAGGTAGCTGGAGAAATACTGGTGACCCGTCCCTGCAGTTGATTTTTTGACATCTTCTCTTCCACACTGATGCTGCCATGCTTACTGGCAAGATTCATAGGAGGTTAATTAAATCCATCTTCAAAACAACGAGGGGCAAATGAGCCATATCCTCATTGCACGAGTAAATTAAATGATGCAATTGTTTCTACTTCCATCATGGATAAAAGGGGGGAGATGAGTGAATGAATTGTTCTCTGGCTGCCTCCTCTGGGGCCCCCGAGGGTCTCCTAGCATGTGGGGGGTAAAGCTGCTCTCAGCTGGTGGCAGGAGGAGGAGATGACCCGGTCTCAGCAGGCAGGGGCTGGTGCAGCAGCGGTGTCAGAGATGACACCGCCGGGAAGCTGCAAGGAGCTGCCTGCAGCAGGGCTGCAGCTCCTGGCTCGGATGCAGATGAGCACAAACAGGGGTGCAGAGCAGAGAGATGATGGACTGATCAAATCTGGCACCACTTGGGCTGTAATTAAAGCGTACACAGATTAAATACAATTATCTCGTGCTTTCTAATAGGGAAGAGCGTCGTTAAACTAATTCATAGTGCAGTCTATAAGCTGAGCTCTGTTCAGAGTGTCTGTTTCATGCCTTGCGTGGCAGCCGCGGGCAGCTGGCAGGCTCAGCTGGCACCGGCTGACGGCGGGTGACACTGGTACCAGCAGCGCCTGTCGCCAGGCTGCCCAGGCAGGGACTGCCCACTGCCACACCTGCCATTCATCTACACATATAGTTGGCCCACATCATCAGCCCACACCTAGCTGGTCCTGAATGAGGTGGGTGGTAGTGGGGCTGCACTCCTCTGCTTGCTGATGGGACCTACCTACCAACCCACGGGCCAGCGGTGGGATCGTTCAGAGCTTCTGAGGACAGATTCTGTTCTTCTAAGTGGCTCCGGTCCAGAACTGTCTTATATGCCTAGTGACAGTGGAGAGGTGGGGGTGGAGAATGAACCATGGTATCACAGAATCATTTTGCCTGGAAGGAACCTTTAACATCATTGAGTCCAACTGTTAACCCAGCCCTGCCAGGTCACTGCTAAACTGTGGCACTCAGCACTACATCTCCACAGCTCTGAATCCCCTTCAGGGATAGGGAAGCCACCATTGCCCTGAGTAGCCTGGATCATGCCTTGATAACCCTTTTGGGGAATGAATTTCTCCACAGGTCCAAGCTAAACTTTCCCTGATGCAGCTTGAGGCAACTTCCTCTTGTTCTATCACTTGTTACTGGAGAGAAAAAAACAACTCCCACCTGGCTGCAAGCTCCTTTCAGAAAGTTGTAGAAAACCAGAAGGGCTCCCCTCCTTTTCCCTCAGCTAAACAACCCCTGAAGGAAGTTCCCGAGGGCATGCATCTTCCATCAAGGGGTTCTGGATTCCTGTTAGCACAAGAAGCAGTACTCCTGGCAGAGCAGCCAAAGGAGACCTTGCAATTTCCCTCAAGTTCCTAGTTCAGGAGGCCAGGACTTCACTTAAACGCTTATAGGAAAGACTGTCCTGACAGCAGCTCACAGTTGATGAGACACTAACACCAGACCTCACGTATCCACTGCAGCCTCCCCAGCTCTAACAATGATCAGCTCTCTTTTAGGGTTGCAGGTTAATTTCTGTTTGATTATGGACTCCTCAAGAAACAGATCCTGAGGTTTGTTTGCCAGATCTTTTGGCTGTGCCTAGGGTCTGGCACCTGTAGCTGGTGGAGTGCTGGGATCAATGGGAAGCGCTTGGTTGGGTGCTCGGCTGTAGGTATCAGCAGTCAGTTGCCTCGTCAGGACAGGAGGGCTCATCATGTTGCAGGGACTGTAGATACACTGAATATGCTTTTATAAAAGCAGGTATCATGTGAATAATTACATGGGGTTTTGTCAAGCAGAGTAAAAGTCTATCCTAAAAAAGTAAAGCCACCTGTTAATCTTATTTTCTCCTTTATCTAGTAGAGAAACTCATCAGCTCAGCTGAGGCAAGATGAGCAACTACTCATCTG
This sequence comes from Semnornis frantzii, assembly GCA_013399775.1. Classification (NCBI taxonomy): domain Eukaryota; kingdom Metazoa; phylum Chordata; class Aves; order Piciformes; family Ramphastidae; genus Semnornis; species Semnornis frantzii. The sequence continues at coordinate 102,547 of VWYK01126475.1, read as the reverse complement.
GATAGGGATACAGTTTCTTCTCAAGTTTGTTTTAGATAACCAAGGAAAATATCCTTCTACATGGTACATTTTTGGAGGCTACCTTTTACATCAATGAAAAAAGGTCTAGATGTGCTGCAAATATGCAGAGTGCAAGCTTTCCCTCCCCCTTATTTTATTTTACATCATATCAGTAGCTGCCTTTGAAATACCAGTGCATGATTTGTCCTGGTAACAACCAGGAATAATTAGAAATGTAAAAAGAATGCACTTTTTTTCCAGGTGCATCTAAAATGACATCACTCTTAGACAGATAAAAAGATACAGATAGGCTGAGGGAGCTGAGGTTGTTCAGCCCAGAGAAGAGAGAACTCTGGAGACACCTCATAGCTGCCTTCCAATGTCAGAAGAGATGCTACAGGAAGGCTGGAGTGGACAAGGGAGGATGGTTTTAAGCTGAGGGAGAATGGGTTTGGACTGGATCTTAGGAAGAAGTTCTTCAGTAGAAGGGTGGAGAGACTCTGCTGGACCAGGTTGCCCAGGGAAGTTGTGGAGTCCTCCTTCCCAAGGGTGTTCAAGACCAGGTTGGATGAAGCCTTGGGCAGCCAAGTCTAGTTGAGAGGTGTCCCTGCCATGGCATGGAAGTTGGAGTAGATGATCTCTGAGGTCCCTTCCAGCCTAAGCCATTCTATGCTTCTATGATGATTCTCTAAAGTATTTGGCATCCATCTGTAAGTCACGGAAGAGGATCATATCTGCTTCCATACTGCATTCAGGAACTGCTGTTGCAATGGCAAGCTTTATTCTTGAGCTGGAGTCAGAAATACAGTAAAAGTTGATGAACTGAATACAGAAAATCTCTTGGTCTGTGTGCAGCTATGTTAAACACCTGAAAAATGTGTTTAGCAGATTTTAACCTCAGATTAGTCAGTCTCCAAAGTGGCAAAAAATTAGAAGACAGAACCGAGATCAATATTTTGTGCTAGAAGAAAAACCTTATTTTTGTTTGGACTGTAACACACATTTAGTGTTGGCAGGAGAACAACCCTGTTATGATTGTGAAGTTTACACTGGCACCTCCTTACCACAGCCTGCTGGTCTGTGGCTTGGTGCTTATGGAGAGTGGACACATTTCAGTGCCTCAGATGTACAGAACTTGTTGGTGCAAGACCATTCCTGAGTCAGGCAGCAAACACCTCTGTGTGGAGATGCTATTGCATCATTTGGGGTGTGCTTCAAATCGTGATGGCTCCTGGTTTTTCTTTACCAGGGCCTTACCTAAACTTGTGTAGTGATAAGTGAAAATCTTCAGATTCATATGGCCTGGGCTTTTGCATGTGATGATGGTGCAAGAGCTTTCTGAGTGAAACCACTGCAACTCCTTTCAGAGAGGCAGAGATCATGCAGCATCTTCCCAGGGTTTGTCTGTGAGCCACAAACACTGCATCATTCCACAGCCATTGCCACAGGAAAGCTCCTCCACTTTGTACTGCTCCACTAGAAACTTGTACTCAATCTCCTGGTTTTCTAGTGGGGAGGAAGAGCTTTCCTTCACCATTTTAGGATTAAAAAGGTGTTTATTGACTCCAGTGGGAAGCAGTTCAGACACTGCTGCTTTAACAGTCGTTAGTGGCTGCAGGACCCTGTCATACCTTGGTTGTACTGGTGTAGGACGAAACGATGGTGCTGCTATCAGGAGTAATGCTTAGGGGTTGAGCATCTCTGTTGACCTGTTATAGACTTTATTCATCCTTGTTTTTCAAGAACTGGGTGAAGTTGTCTTAAAGGAAACAAGATGGCAGTAATCTTTAAGGGAAATAATGGCTTGACAAAGAGTAACTACAATTTGCAGTCTTTAGCTGAAGAAATCCTCTAGTTTGGATGGTTAAGAAAAACCATTTAAGAGAACAAAGTCTCTCTCCGAACTAAAGTTTTCAACTGTGTTTAGTAATGGAACCAAATTCCATTAACATAGCAAACTCCAGCTAATTTCAATGTACTTTGTAACCCTCATTTCACAGAGTCATAGAATGGTTTGGGTTGGAAGGGACCTCCAAAGGTCATCTAGGCCAATGCCCTGCAGGAGAGACATCCTCCAATAGATCAGGTTGCTCACAGTCTTGTGGAACCTGACCCTGAATATCTTCAGGGTTGGGGCCCCAACTATCTCTCTGGGCAACCTGTTCCAGTGTTCCCCCACCCTCGTGGTAAAGGGTTTGTTCCTAACATCCAATCTAATTCTGCTCTTCTCCAGTTTCAAACCGTTACCCCTCATCCTGTCACTGCAGGCCATTGGAAACAGTCCTTCTTCGGCCTTCTTGTAAGCCCCCTTCAGGTACTGGAAGGCAGGTCTAAGGTTCCCCTAGAGTCTTCTCCAGGCTGAACAACCGCAGCTCCTTCACCCTGTCCTAGTAGCAGAGGTGCTCCAGCTCCCTGATCATTTTCATGGCCCTCCTCTGGACCCAGTCCCTCAGGTCTATGCCCTTGCTGTGAGGGCTCCAGAGGACTTTCCTGCCAGTGTCCATGCTATTTCTTTCCTTTTTTTCCCCTCCATTTTGAAATTACTTCCATTTGCTTTCCTCCTGGTCAGACGTGCATAAAAATTACAGAAATAAACCCCACAATTCCATATTTCCATACTTCACTCATCAGCCACCTATTGAGCTGCCCTTTGGGACAACAGTGTAGGTTCTCCTGAGTTTGGTTCTTAATGGGATCTCTGCCATGAGGTCATCGAGATAAAAGTGTTCAGTACATTTTTATCTCTGGAGGTCCCTTCCAACCCCTAGCAGTCTGTGGTTCTGTGACACTGTGTTGGATTATACTCTTATGATATAGGATTATTGACAAGGTCTTGCAATGACAGGACAAGGGGCAATGGGTTTAAACTGGAAGAGGGGAGTTTTAAACTGGATGTTAGGAGGAAGTTGTTTGCACTGAGGGTGGTGAGACACTGGCACAGGTTGCCCAGGGAGCTTGTGGCTGCTCCCTCCCTGGAGGTGTCTAATGCCAGATTGGACGAGGCCTTGAGTGACCTGTACTAGTGGGAGGTGTCCCTGTCTATGGCAGCGGGTTGGAACTGGATGATCTTTGAGGTCCCTTCCAACCTTACCATTCTATGATTCTAAAGCTTTTTGGCAGACTTAGATTTTTAGTTTCTATCTCTCCTGGCTTCTTCAGAACTCTCTGTGTGAAGATCACTTTATGAAGTCCCCATTTTACTTCACATCAGTGCAGGCAACAGTATTAATTTTAAGAGGGCTCAGAAGACACACCCTTAACTACTCAGCACTTTGGAGTACACACCCGCAGCTTGTCACACTTTTATCTTTCTCATGGTACCTTCTGTGGCAAAGAGGTAATAAACAGCAAGCAGCTTCTGTTCATCAGCCTTTCTGAGGGAGGCTCACAGTGGAAGTGGGGAACATCATTTCTAAGAGACTTGGATCTGATGCAGGTCTCTCACTTCATGAGTTATGGAAGGAGATGTTGATTCTCCAACCCACACGATGTAAAAACAAATCTACCTTTGCTAATATCAGTAATCTGACAGCAGCTTTACCTTTCTCAGGATGAGCTTTCTCATCACGTATCACTTTTTTTCCCAGTGCCAATTTAACATTTCAAAGTGAAATATGCAAAATGACAGTCTAGGAATCTCAACTCAAAATAGTGGTTAGAATTTCTAAGTTGTTCTTTATTTAAAAAAAAAAACAACTTTTTTTTTTTTAAATTGTTTTAATATTTTAACTTTTAATATTGTTCTAGTAATATATATTTTTTTTTTTAAGTATGAAAAACTTACAGGCCAGTTATGCAGTAGTGAAGGTTTTTAAGTTTGAGACCTTTGAAGATTTTCTTTTCCTCCTGCAAGTGAAGAAAAGATTGTAAAAAGGGGGCTAATACTTGGCAATCCCTTGGATGTTCCAAGGTCATGCAGAAGTGCTCCAACCACTCTTAAGTACTCTCAGAAGCCAGAGGAGTTGGGTCTTCTTCCTCCTAGATGCCTGTCACAGCCAGGCATCTACCTGCCGGATCAAGCACAGGCTGTACTCCTCCGGGTCAGGCATGAACCTTCCTTTCTGCCTGCTCAAACCACACAGGCTGTCACAGAAACTCCAGCAGCAAAAATGCAGTTCTGTCAGAGCAGCTATCACAGCTGTCCAAGGAGAGGCAAATAGACATCTGGAGAGCACAGCAGGACTTGTGCCTGCAAAGCCCCACTGAAGGGTGGAATTTCAAGGAGGGGTTCCTCACCCATCCCAGCCAACTTAATATCACACAGTATCACCAAGGTTGGAAGAGACCTCAAAGATCATCAAGTCCAACCTGTTACCACAGACCTCAAGACTAGACCATGGCACCAAGTGCCACATCCAAACCTGCCTTGAACACCTCCAGGGAC
>VWYK01126475.1:70899-98106 GCA_013399775.1 Semnornis frantzii | reverse complement strand
CTTCTTAAATTGAGGGGCCCAGAACTGGACACAGTACTCAAGGTGTGGCCTAACCAGTGCAAAATAATAACTGTGCCTCCTACCCTCTTGCTGCTAGACTCAGGTAAGCAGTTTGTAGTACACTGCTTTATTTTAAGCTTTTTGCCTCTGAAGCATAGGAAAGAGAATGGGTAATGTTATTTTAAGTGTTCCCCATACCCAAAGACTATTTGTTTCAACTTTCTGCTGAAAAGGCTGGAGGGTGAAGTGATTATGTTGGAACCATTCTCCTGCTTCTGGCTAATCCTGACTGAGGCCTGAAGGACCACCAGGAGTGCTTCTTGTGTATGCTGCATTCTTGAAATGACCTCACCTTTGTCTTGATAATGGATTGCCATAGAGGTTCTCTGTGTCCTGTGCTGCATCAAACAACTCTTAAATCTATAGTCCCACCGTGAAGATCAAATTGGTTTCCCCTATGGAAAGCTCAAAAGGCTTTCTTAGTGGAGAGTGGGAAGGGGACAGGATACCAGCTCCTGGTAGCGGCTGGTACATTATTTCCTGTGAACATTTTCAGCATCTAATCTGTACTCTGTTTTAAAAGTAACCCTGATTTTTGCATTGCTCCTTACCCAAGAACTCTGTCAGGATGTTATTTACACCTGTCATAAGCTTCCATCAGGCTCAATTACGTGGAACAATTTCAGTCTGGCCGCCACTAAAGGGTTAAAGCCAATCGTATGAAAAGATATTATAGGATCTTTATCACATGTTGTTTATCTGATCAACAGTTAACAATTTAAGACAGTATTATTCCAGTAAAAAGAAGATTTGTTTCAGATACTGACATAAACATCCCCTCATAATAGTGGCTTTTCATTTACTGCATTTCAATGTACCATAAGCTTAAAGGCACAACAGCTGCTTTGTGTGGCTCAATAACGCCTGTCCAGAGTGATGTCAGTCAATTTCAGACCTATACAGTCTGATGTTATTCTTAGCAATCACAGAATGGATGTTTTTTTTTTCCTTTAATGAGTGAAGAGTATGCCAATCCAATTCTTGAAAAGTGTCATATTCCTTTCACTGTGTCTTCCTCTGGAAGAAGCAGCTCTATTACTCATTTCTGCAACGCCATTCATCTGCCTCCTGTTGGCTTTTGTTGTTTCCTTGCATCTTTGTTTTATATTCCCTTGGGTAGTTGGAGGAGCCACTTTGTGGCTGACTTCCCAAACACTTTTGTAACTTGCCATTTCGGTGGGGTAAATAAATGCTAATAGTCAACTAGAGCTTTGCAGTACCACAGAATCACAGAACGTTAGAGGTCAGAAGGGACCCGCAGAGATCATCAGGTCCAACCCCCCTGCCAAAGCAGGATCACCTAAGACAGGCCACACAGGAATGCATCCAGGTGGGTTTTGAAAGTCTCCAGAGGAGGAGACTCCACAGAATCACAGAATTAACCAGGTTTGAAAAGACCTTTGAGATCGAGTCTACAACCTCTCTGGGCAGTCTGTTCCAGTGCTCAGTCACCCTCAAGTGAAGTCACCCTCATAAAGAAATGTCTCCTTGTGTGAGATGGAACCTCCTGTGGTCTAGCTTGTACCCATCATTCCTTGTCCTATCACTGGGCACCACCAAAATAAGAGCCTGGCACCTTCATCTTGATGTCCACCCCTCAGATATTTATAGATGTTGATAAGATCCCCTCTCAGCCTTCTCTTCTGCAAACTAAACAGCCCCAGGGCTCTCAATCTTTCTTCATAGGAGAGATGTTCATTCAACTCCCCCAGGCATCCTCTCAGCTCTCCATTAGACTCTTCAGCAGATCCCTGTCTCCCTTGAACTGGGGATCCCAAAACTGGACACAGTGTTGCAGGTGTGGTCTCCCAGGGCAGAGTAGAAGGGAAGGAGAACCTCCCTAGATGTGCTGTACACACTTTTTTTGATGCACTCCAGGACATAGTTTGGAAACAAAATTATATACATGAGACGACATGCTGGTGGGAGGAGATTCTGAGTTCAGCCTCTGTTAATGACTCTGCAATCCCATAGAACAGCATACAAAAGTAAATGAAGGGTCAGCCTGCTTCTGCTCCCTGCAAACTGTTTCTCCAGTGTGGGAAAAAGCCTGTAGAATGTGCCAGGGTTGATTCAAAGTGCACGTCTCTGGGTGTGGGGCAGTGCCCTCCTGGAACATGCCATGGCAGAGCTGGTGCTGCCTATCCCTGTAGGTTGGGCCATTGCCTTGGCAATTGCTGAGCCTGTCTTACATTCTACCATAAAAGGGGGCAGATCAGCTCCCTGGAGGAGAAATGTCTTCCTGAGCTCCTAATGCAGCATCTCCTATGCAAATCTTGGCCGTCAACACAACTGGAGGCCACACAGCACAGTCGTGCTCGTGAAGTTGAGTGCAGGGAGGGTGCTGAGTGTCTCTAGGAAGGTTTCCATCATCTGGTACCCAGCCCAGGTCCTCTGGAGTGATAGCAGCCTCAGGCAATGAAAGGCTGTTTGCTCACCAACCTCCAGGCGTCTCTTGTACACTCTGGCTATGGATTGGAGCAGCATCATTGCTAGGGACATGAAACTCCTGCCTTTCCTGCTTCTGTGTGGCACTTGGGTCACCCTGCTCCCAGAGAGATAGCAAAGGAATGCAAGTGCTGGGGGAGCTCTTTATAGAAATCACTTTGCATTGCCATAATGCTGTTCTTAAATTAGTTTACTCACAGAACTCTAATACTTCCCTGAAAATTAAACCAGGCTTGGTTCTTTCTGTCTTTTCACCTGAACACAGCATAAACGTAGCAGTGCAGCAGCACAGGTTTAATTGGAACAGAACTGGGCTTTCATATGGATCCCATATTTCAACCTCACTGTCCTTTGGGTTTTTTGAGTCATAAAATCCCTGCCATACAGCCCCTATGCTCCCTTTGGAGAAGCATCTCCAGACCATAACTGCCTCTGCTTCCTTCTCTGCCATTCATTGTGAACCACAGAAGCATCACAGAAGGTGGCACTGTGCAACCCACTCCTTACCAGTCTTTGGAGTAAAGTCAAGTATGTGCTAAAAGCTTGAGTGACAACAACTGAACTTAAGCAAGCTGAGGGTCCAGAGTGTACAAGAAATTTGAATTAAGAGATTGCCAAAGTGGGATGGAAATGTGGTTTTCTCCTGTCTGCTGACTGTTTTACGTTGCATAAAAGGAATACTAGATGATAATTGCCAGTCTGGTGTCTTCTATTGATTTAATTCAATAAGCAGCTTCACCTCCACCTTTTGCATACACTTGCCTTAAAATATATGCATTATGAAGACACTGATTCAAAGTCGTTAGGAAATCAATAGCAACACAGGATATTGACAGCAGAATAACTGAGAAACAATGTCAAACGGTAAAAGCAGGAATAGACAAAATTAAGGCTGTAATTCTGTTGTCGTTAGGCTCTACAGAAGGCTCAGCCAGTCACCTGCTATCACATACTGTGTGTTCTCTAGCAGATAGCTTGTGCTGACACCTTGCTGTCAGGATTTCCAACTGAAGACCTGTGCCTTGCAGTGAAAAGCTATTTTTGCCAACGATTTCTATGCAGTTGTCTGTTTCACTTCATTTTTTACCAACAACAGATTTTTTTTTTTTTTCAGCCACAGGTATGCCTTGTTAAGATAAAGAAGGTGTATGTAGACTGTCATCATTAAATATCTTTCCTGCCTTTGATAATTTCCCTAGAACTAAACAAAACTCACATCGAGGTCTGTGATGTTACCGTATTTAAACTGCACAGCTCTGTCTGCTAATTTACTGTGGTTTTGTAATGGTAATTTTTAAAATCCTTTAATGCTGCCAGCTGAATTTCCTTCACGTTGAGTGTAGTTCCAAGAAGTCAAAGGGTGTCTTTTGTGGAGTAAACCACATTGCAGTTAGTGCAAGTCATGCTGGTTGCTTAGTTCTGAAATCAAATCGTTCTGAATCAAATCAAATAGCTCAGAACTGAAGCATCCAATCAGTGATATGTTATTAAAAGTCACTCAGAAAAGATATTTTTTGAATGCCATTCAAAAAAAACCCCTAGTCTGTTTGGGTTTTCTCACCCTGAAATAATCTAAAGACAGTCCAAAAGTCTAGAGACTGAGTAGCAAGGATCTGCTGCTCAGACAAGAGAGTTTCTTCTAAGTAGATGTTGAAGGTTTAGCAGGTTTAACTCTGATCCAAGTCTTCCTCCCACTTGTAAATGTCATGGAACATGCCAGCAGAATTTGTTCTTCATTTCTGTCTTTGATTTTTGCATTTCTAATGAGTACTGAGTATCATCAGGTTGTCATTCCTGGGCCTGTACGGAATGTTTGGGAGAGCAGAAAACTGAGAGTTAATGTTTTCCTTGAATGTACTGAAAATCTCTTTAACTTGGCATATTTCTGTATAACCTAAAGAAGCTGTGTGCCAGCTGTGCCTGGGTGGTGTGTCCTGAGTGGCACTCTTGTCTCCTGCTCCCAGTGTGGCTGTGACTGCAGCACTGTCAGAGTGTTCCCTCACAACACTTCTGGAGGCAGGCTTTGGAGGGGGCGAGGCAAAGGTGCCTGAAGCAGGCATGGACTGGAGGTGGGATTTCTGCAGGACGTGGCAGTGTGGGTTTTGGCTTTCTCCTGACTTTCCAGTTCTGTTGTGCCTTGAGCATTCTGTCATTTTTTTCCTGTCCTTTAGCTGAGAAAGTTGTTTGCTGTGTTCATTCCTTTTAGACATTCAGTGTGGGGTCAGTATTTTACTGTGTGTGATGAGTTTCTGTTTAGAAAGTAGGACTTTTTTTTTTTTTTCTAATTTCATATACTTAATGAAAGTGAAAGTGCTGTTTCAGAGACAGGAGAGATCTTCTCTGTGTGTTTCTGCTTTGCATCCTAAAAAAAAGCAGAACGTGCTTATCACATGAAGATTATGAAGCATTACTCTATTAGTAATAGAGGAGGATCTGAACTGGTAGAATTGGGCCTATTTTAATGGTCTGTCTGTAGCCCAGAGTTTTAAATGTTGATTTAGAACAAATTGGGATTTTGCAGGATGTTAAAAGCAGATAGATTTGTGCCTGTAGTTAAGGAGGAAGAAAGCAGGGAAGCACCAAGCGAGGTTCTCATCCACAAAAGCTCATTACTTCAACATTGATTTCAGGCAAACCAGTGGGAAAGTTTTTAATGACAACAAAATGGAAAGAAATAATTCATCACAAAATATGCTCGAGTGAGGCAACCTGTCCTGTGATTAACAAGTTGAATGAAAATGATAACAGAGTGATCCTGTGGCAAAGGAGTTGCCTGCAAACACAGTGCTGCTGAGTGTGCATTTTGCTCAGCACATGCAGGAAGCACTGAGGAGGCACCTGCTGGGCCTCAGCTCCCATGGCAGTGCCAAGGCTTGCTTCATTAATGAGGCTTTTGGTATAGCTTTTTAATCGGTTTTATATCTGGCTGCAGAGATGGTCTATTGAAAACCATCAAACATCTGATCCCTCTGTACTGGAAAAAGGAGGAGAGGGTCAGAGAGGAGAGGTTCAGAGAGGTTTGGAAAGGTGAGGAGAGGCCGCGCCACTGTCTTCTTACCAACACCCTAGGCTAGGTATGGAAGCCAAAGAGGAATTAGGTTCACAGGTGGTAGGATCGGGTTTGCTAAACCAAGCTTCCTGAGACCCCTGCTGAATCCATCTTAAATAGCCCACCAGCAAGGGCATCCTAAGAGTTAGTGGTTAGAAGGCTGAGGTCTCCACATTCTGCTGTGTTCATAGCAACGTTCCCGTTCCTCCCATGTCTACATGATATTTAGAAGCCGCTAACAGACAATTCAAATGAAAACTCATGCATGAGAAATTAGCCACAGGAGTGATTAACAAGAGGTTGTTTTCCGGGAGGACTGCCAGAGGAGTTGGTGCACGTCCCATGCCTCACCAAAAGCTAAGGCTTTGTTTTGGTGGAAGAGAAGCCATTTGCCTTAGTGCAGGAGGAAATGGGGGCAGCGTGGTGAGCCCTGCTCTGTATCATTAGGCTGGACAAATGCATGGTCACTTCTGCTTTGAGTTTTGCCTAGTAATTTCGTAAAGCTCCCTGAACAGACTTAGGTACCTTCTGTCCCTGATCTAATTTTCATTGAAATTACTTCTTCAGGGCTCTATGCTGGTGAAGGATGACACTGGTTCTTTATTTCTTTCCCATATGCCTCTCATTAAAGTTAGGAATGAGCAAGTTCAGTCTGCACCTGACCACAGACAGCTGACGATACATTCTTTTCAGTTATCCACAATATAGCTGGTGGAGACAATCAGTAGGTAAAAATCTATGCAAATGTGCAGAGTTCAAGTGAGGGCTATCCTGCACAGGACTTAAGCTATGCACTCGCCTTTGTGCCAAATTTTCCAGGCTTTTTTTTTTTCTTTCCCCCCACTCCTGTAATGAATACATGTATTTTGTGCATTGGAGCATGGCACAGGGCCTTTTGGATGGCAGGGCTCTCCCAAGAAAGAGGAAGAGAGTTTTAATCACAAAAGCAGAAACTTCAGTCAGAGCAGTGATTCTGCACTTTGTCTCGTTTGTAAATGGTGCTCATTGGCCTTTGTGAAGCAGGACCCCAGGCCCAATTCAGGATTCTTTACGTGGGGCTTTTGGAGGCTGAAACGGAGCACATGAAAAGGGAAGGAGATTGGACATAATTTGTTCCAACAGCTAGTCTAAGATTTTTTCCAATCAAGATTCTTTCAGCATATTCCTCTTTGTTGAGCTATAAGCAGCTTTTAAAATAATAGCATTAGCCTATATTTCAGGGCAGCACTGGGTGTTCCCAGCTATGGTGATTAGTTACAAGGAACGAGGGATGCCTGCATTGTAACCTTTTTAATGGGTATGGGAGACTTGTAAACCGAGTTGAGATTTGAGCAATTTGTAGATTTCACAAGGAGCCTAGAGTTCATTGAAAAAGAAAAATGCACCATTGAAATTCATGGGACCACTTTGGCCTTTTTTTTTTTTTTTTTTCTTCNTTTTCTTTTTTTTTTTTTTTTTTTTTTTCTTCCCTGAGATTCATCATTGAAAGCCATATTGCTTCCCTTTTGGCTTTATTTAAAGCTCCTCAATACATTGTTTTTAAGGCCCATTTCTTTTACAAGCTTTGCCTTTCAGCTTGCTCAGGTTATCAGAGCCTATGAACATCTGTTTGTGCCTAAAATCAGGCAGGGCCTGGACTGTATCCTGCCTCCCCTACTCCCTTTTGTTTCCAGAGGCTATTGTTTCCGATTTCATGCTATCAGAGGGGCTGCATGTTTTCCTGTGTGAAGTTGTCAAAGAGATAAAAGCACAGGAGCAGGGTCACATTTCGAGGGATGGGCATGAAAAATTGGTAAAATGTATCTGGAGGGCCACCCACAAGACCTGCTTGAAGAAATTCAGAAGAAAGGAGGAGAATTATAATTTTTGCATTGTGCCAGTTCCCAAAGTGGAATAAGTAGTGGTGACAGAAATGTTTAACTGGGAGAAATCTCTTAGTCAAATGGACATTTAGTTGGCTTGTTCCGCTGAGGTAGCTGGAGACTCTCCAGTTAGACTTTGTTAGAAAGAAAATACTGTCATCTTCATTATGGTCCTGCCTGTTTCTCTTCAGGAAGAGGTGGCAGAAGATCTAAAGCAGGGAGGTCTCTCCTTTCAGTCATAGTCATACACTGGGGAAAGGAGAAACCTTAGTGAAGGTGTCTGCTTATCAAAATTACCAGTGTGATATGGGATCTACAAAGAACACAGCAAGTATGTAAGTGATTGAAAGGCAAAGAGTGCAGCTTCACTAACTTCATGAAATCCATTTTTCCATGAAGAAAACATGGTTCTAGGCTGGAGCTGTGTGACATACTCATCCTGTTGTTGCACATGAATCCCAGGAGTGCCACCTTGGTTTTAAAGGATGCAGAATGATCCTGTTGTTGGCAGGAGGGAGGAACATCAGCACTTGGGTGTATGGCTGATCTGGAGGGTTTGATAGAGCATCCAGCACTGGCACAGCAGCAAGGGGTTGTGAATGTTTGTCTGGAAGGGCTAAAGAGTCTGTCTGCACCAGTACAACTAAAACAATACCTTGCTAGTTCATACAGCACAGTATCTTAGCTGTTTGCTGGATTAAATGTAAAATGAAGGAAATTATTTAATAATACTGGTTTAGGTTTAGTGCATCACTAGTTTAGTGAGTCAGTAAGGTGGTTACTTTTCTTTTAGGAGCCTAAGCACCTGAAAGAAAACAAATTGAGATAAGTTGTATTTTTTCTCATAGCCAACTGCTGGATACTATCAAGAAAGACATTCTTTTGCTGCCATACAGCTCCTGAATTAGTAAGTGATGTGTGTGCTACAAATCAGCCTGATGCTGGCATTTGAAGGGGATAGAGTTTTGCCCATAGCTTTTTTGGCAAAAATTATATTAATTATTACTTGAAATTTGAGAAACTCAAGAGTACATTCTGGACTTTGTTGAATCTGGCAACGTGTTTGGCAATGGAGATTCAGAGAGGGACTCTTAGTACACAGGTATTTTTGCATTTTGTAATACAGGAGAAAAAAGATGAAATCTGTTTTAAAGCACAGTAATTATTGAATTAATGTAGTAGGAAAAAAAGATTAAATCTTTTTAAAACACATTAATTATTGAATTAATATAGTAGAAAAATTAAATCTTTTTAAAGGACAGTAATTATTGAATTAATATAGTAGAAAAAAAAAAGATTAAATATTTTTAAAGCACAGTAATGATTGAATTAATATAGTAGAAAAAAGATGAAATCTTTTTAAAGCACAGTACTTATTGAATTTATATCTTTCGTGGAAATATTTGTAGAGATTAATTTGTTTATGAATAGGAGAAGAATAAAGCAACACTCTGTGAAGTGTTTACCAGCTCTGTTGGAGCTTCAGTCAGAACACCAAGTACTGTCATAGAATCATAGAATTGTTTGAGTTGGGGAAGACCTCTAAGATCATTGAGTCCAACAGTCAAACTAAGATCACCATGGCCATAACACCACGTCCCCAAATGCCATGTCCACGTATTTCCTGCACACCTCCAGGGATGGTGACTCCACCACCCTCCTGGGCAGCCTGTTCCCATGCCTGAAATTCTTCCTAATATCCAACCTAAACATCCCCTGGTGCAACTTCAGGCCATTTCCTCTCCTCCTGCTATCTGATATTATAGTATCAGGTATTTCCAATAGAAACCCTCACATTTGAGAGGTGGTCATAGCTCCTGTGACCTCAGCCAGGTGTCAGATGCCACCACTGCTAGCACATGTCTCAGGTACCACATGGATCATCCACTCAGGAGTGCCAGGCTGGAATCACACTGCACTCACTCACAGTCACTGCAAGGTCTCTGGTGCCCACAACACAGGCTGTGCAGAACACCCTCAGCCTGACTGTGCTCTGTGCTGCTGTGTAAGGGAGGCAGCAGGGTGGGTGTGAGCCAGCACATGTGAGGAGGCACCTGGTCCAGTCTCAGTTTTGGACAGGGGTGGGGAACAAATGCATGGGTTTTAATCAGCATGCTTGGATATCTTGCATCACATCAAGTGTCATGGAGAGGAATTTTAACTTCTGTTGAGTGCTGCGGATAATCTCCATCCCTGGTCTTATAGGCATCCACTCCTTTGGAAATCACAGCTTATTTTAGACCAGCAGTTTTTCTTGGCATACCTGTCTGGTTTGGGGTGGGTGAAAGAATTTACTCTTTTTAGCTTTGTCTCAAAAGGGAAAAAAAGCAAAGGCTAGAGTAAAAATTAATAGCACATCTTAAAATCCATTACAACATCTCCCTTTTTTTCTGACTAAAAGTGAGTGAAAAAGGCCTCTCTAGAGGAAATAAAGAAGAAGTTATTACAGCTTTCACTTTTTTTGTAGAGTATGAAAAAGCTTTCTGTATGTTAAACAGTCTTGTGGACATCTGGCATGATTGGTTTTAATCTGCTGACTAAAAAGTCAGGATTAAATCTTGCTTTACACCTCTTTGTACTGCAGTCAGTAAAGTGACAGAGCTGCTCTGAAACAATGGCACTACTTATTCCACCCAATATGCCATGTGGTAGATCACCCCCTTTTTCAGCACCACTTCTCTGCAAAGACAATGAAGCATCTGGTGGGGTTTTCCTGTGTCCAAGATATTTTTTGTCAGTAATTTCACTCAGCCGGTCTGCTCAGCTCTCCCTTGGTGCTACTTTTTGAGACGGGGTTTGCCAAACCAGTGGCAAGAGGTCAGGAGGCCAAAGTGATGAATTTTTATGTGCCTGTTTCTTGTGTTTCTGCTCAGTCATGATTCTTTGCGCGCTGTACTGCCTCTGAAAGGGAGCCACAGTGAGCAATTTGTCCTCCTGGGCTGAAGAGAATGGGGAGGCAGATGAGTTAAAGTAGCATGTATGACTCTGGACAGAGACGCACACAAATGTTTTCTGATGGCGGAACAGAACACTCCTGTCACCATTCAGCCCAGAGGGGCTTGGGAGATTTGTAGCCTGTTGGCTTTCGATCAAGTGACAAATGAATTTAACAGCACTTAAAGATACAGCGAAAAGAATAGCACTTCACCAACCAGCCCACAGCTGTTAGCTTTGAAACGATGTTGCGTTAACACTTTTGAACTTGCATTCTTTCCTCTCCCTGCATAATGGGGAGCTCTCTGTATTTCTCAGCGTGTTCCAATCCTGCTTTGCTTTGCTAAGGAGAAAATGTTCATCTGTGTTTCAGAAACTCTGCCGAATGTGCGTTCTGGGTGTTTGCCTGGTCGGGCCCTCACCCCTCCAGATGGATCATTGGTCCATAAGAGCAGGAGGACCATGGAGGCTGCATTTCTGGCAGAGCTTTCTGTCCTCTCTCACTGGTCTCAAATGAGCCGGGGATTGGCATTTGTTGCTGGGTTAAAACCCTCCAGTGGTGTGAAGTTGCCGTTCCTCCGAAGCCTCCTCTCTCTGATCAGCCGTGTCACTCTAGCTGGTCCAGCTGCCTGCACTGCAGTTTGTTGCTGGTCAGCAACCGAGCTTTGGACCCATTCAGCAGAGGCTGTGTGTTCCGAGGGGAATGCTGAATGTTGCTGTAATGCACAAACCCTTCCTTCTTACCCCATTGGGAACCATGCTGAAGAGTACACAAAGGTACCTTACAAGGGGTGATGAAAAGGGACAGTGAGAAGAATGTGCCACCCTAATTCCATCTCTCCGCATGGACTGTTTTACCTTGCAACTGATTTTTACATGTTGCCAGTCTTTCTGTTGGATACCATGCACACACTGGTCTGGCAATCTAATCAATCCATCTTGTCATTCAGCAGGGAGAATACTTTGCACAGCACTTTACAAAGATAACCTTCAACTTCCCAGTATCTACAGAATCAAAGTGTTGCCACAGCCAGCTGCTTGGAAGCTGTGTGCCAGCAGTGATAGGAGAGGAGGACAGGTCAGCAATCCCACCTGATGGTTCTCTGAGCTATATGAACAGAACTAGCTCAAAAGGATCATTTGAACTTACAGGTTGCTGGACTCTTATTCCGTTTCAAAAGTGAATAAAGGAGCAAATGATGTGAAACCAGACAGGGAGTACTTCGATGAGAAATGAATGAGATATTGCAGGATGAAAAGGCATCAAGTCAGGGAGGCTGGGCAAACACAGAAAGGGGGAAAATACAATCAGGAAATTGTCCACACATTGCATCAGCAAGCCATTACCTGAGCAACCCAGTTCTGGTCTCACCATAACACTGTACAGCACACTCCAGTTAATAACATAGTGAATTTCACATTCCCAGCTTGCTCAGGTCAGAAAACCAGACTCAGCAAATTGAAAATTGCTTTCCAGCCACATTTGCACCCTTAAAAAGTAAAGTCAGCTTTGAGAAAGGGTATTCTTTCCCCATTGGTGGGAAACAGTGGAGGAACACTAATATCTCTCCCACTTTTCCATATGCACTCATAGTCATTTGACAGCATGGAGGGTGCACACTCATCTCACTGTGTTGCTTAGACTTAGCCAGAGCACTTGCCCAGGGAGACAACAGCTGCCTGCAAGTCGCTTTCCAGGCCTCAAATTCTCTCTTTGTTTAAGAGACTTTCCTTATTGTGCATAATAGGAAGGAAAAAAAAACCACCAAGTTTCGTACCTCTGTCTATTTCTCTCTTTATGAATACAATTAGCTGGTGTCTGCCTAAAGACAGAGATTTTGAGTAGACAATAATTTGATTTCAGAATTGCTCAGCACATCATGTTTTAAAAGTCAACTTCAATTTTCATTTCTGAGGATAAGCTTAAGAGAAATGCAAAAACATTGAACAATGTGTTGGGCATGCATCGTGTGTTACGCAGGTGATACCTGCTCTGATAAGGTCACTTTGTGGAAACCAAAGGTTCACACTGCTCAGAGGCTGATCTTGAACTGTGTCACACCATTGATGTTGTACCAAACTCCCTGTTAATTTAAAGGGCAAACCCCCAAAGTTACTCTTTTTGGCAGTGCTAGTTGTGGGTGGAACACAATACTCTGTGTGAGCATTTTTGAGGCTTGCTGTGTGCTCTGGGTGGGAGCCGGTGGAGGAACCACCTTGCACAGAGCACTCTGCCTCTCTCCTGCCTCCCCAGAAACTCCCAGGAGGATAAATCTGCCAGACTCAAGTTAATTGGAACATGCAGTGTCCAGTTCTGAAAGCCAATCAAGAAGCATCAAAGAATTTTGTTAGGCACTGGCTTAAACTGCTGGTACTTCATGTTAGTGCTGCCATGTTTTACTTCTTAGAGCTGCAAGAAACCATTAAACATGGAAGTAGCAGAGACAATGCCACCATCGGCACAAACAGAGACCAGCCTTACCGCTCGAAACAAAGGCAATTGGGAGGCACACAGGAGCAGATGGGGTTCACAGGCTGGTTAACTTTTAAAATTAAAATAAATAGAAGGTTCTTAGCCTGAAAGTTAGATAAAGGCAAGCTTAGCTATAAGGAGAGAAGCTGCCTCTTACTCCATTTCTCCTGAATTCAAGGGATCAGGAGATTTTACATTTCTCTACAGAAGCAGATTTACATCACAGATCTTGTGTGCCTCATCGAAGTCTTTGCTTCATGGAAGCAATGCATACAGTCCTCTGCTTAGTAAGCTGCAGTAGGAGAAGGGTGAGTCCTCTGAAGTTTTCCAAGAGGAAATTTTTCAAGGTGCTATTGCTGCTTGGCCAAAGGAGAAAAGATGATGAAAGGGAAGTAATAATGCCTAAACAGATCTCAGGAGGTTCACCCTTCACAGAACAAGACAACATAGATACAGAACATTTCCACAGGAACAATTGGACTGTTCCATTTCCTCTAATTAATGGAAAAGGAAATTATTGTCTTTGAAAACTCTTCCAGGACTTTACTTGAATTCAAGTTGTGATGCTTGGACAGGAGGAGGGAAGAGGTTTTTCTAGGAGACAGCTTCAAAGTTCCACTTCACGACTTCAGAGTTGTAGTGGTGCAGGATGCAAGGTTTATCCAGATCTCCTTGAAGCCTTGAATGTGCTTGAAACATATTGTTGATGTCAGCAAGCAAATTTAAATTGGAAGCGTAAAAAGGGGGCAGGGAACACTTTACTGGAAAACTTGACCACTGTCTGAAGAAACCCTGCAGCATTTTGTGTTCCTGATGGCACGCAGGTGCCAAACAGCTCAGGATAAATGTTTCAGAATCAATATGTAGTTGCTTTGCTGAACTCAGACTTGCAGATCATAGCCAGGAAAATGAAACAGGAGAATGCAAAAGGGTGTGCAGTCTGACCAGAAGGAGTCAGATGGGGAAAGCTGGAAGCTAATCATGTGCAGGTGAATACGTGTGATAGAAAAGGAGTTCTGTCCTGATTTCTGAGTTCTTATGAAGAGATACACCTGAAGGAGAGGAAGTGAACAGTAGTAAAAGGACACCAAAAAAACCCCAACCAAACCCATTCAGCAAATGTCAGGAGGGTTTCTTTCAGCCACCATGAGCAGTGCTTGCACTGGGTAAGCAGGTTGCTAGGAGCAGTTGATGGCCACAGTCAGTGATCCTGCCCCCCGGGACAGAGCTGTGGCAGAACTTTCTTTCCAAGGACCTAAGGTTGGGCCTTCATCAGTCTTGGAGAATCTGAATGTCACAAGCCTTTGGACTGAATTCAGATTGCTTGCTGAAGAAGAGAGTGAAGAAAGGGGCCATCATTGCCAGCAGCTGGTGGCGCAGAGGAAGGCTGTGGGGGCAGTGGCACAGGCAGCCACCGCAGAGCAGGTTCTCATCCTGTCCCTGCCCGGCCAAGGGTGGTCCTGCTGCCTCCCGCACAGATGTGGGCAGAAATCTCACCCCCTGCTGCAGAGATGGCTCTGAGAGAACTGGGGGCAGCAATGACAGAACAGACAGGAGAGTGGCACCAGCAGAAGGACCCTGTGCTGCCAGACGCAGGCTGTGCTATCACACTGGGCCTCAGTTTCCTCAGTGCAGTACCTGGAAAACTGGTGGGAGTGGTTCTGCATTGCCTGGTGATGTGCTGTGATATCATTGTCATGAGCAATCTTGGTCTCTGGGCAAGAAAATGCATTTCATAAGGAAATTATTGCTGCTAATCTGCAAATGAGCTCAGAGAACTGCAAGTTGTTTCCAGCAGGAATTGTTTGTTTTAGGAACACAGGAGATATTGGAAAGAATGGGAGCATGAAAATAGAATCTCACTGCAGAGCTTTTATGATGATGCTACCCAGAGACATATTTTTAAACCAAAATATCTTTTTGCCACAAATAAGCAAAGGTGTCACGTGGTGGAGACCAGAGTGCTGCTACAGGCTCTGAACCAGGCTTCCACAGGCAGTAGAACTGGTGCTGATGTAAACCACCTGGGAGGTTACATCAGGACTACAGTGAGTGCAGGCAGCAGCGTGATGGCATCAAGTTGCCATCAGAAGATGGAGCATACACAGGTGGCACTTCTCTCTGTCCCACTCAGCCCCTGAGTATAAGCTTAGTCCTCCAGGAATCCTCAAAGAGAAAGTAATTTCACCCAGTGATACTTTCAGTGGCTTCTCATTAATATTTTTCTATATTTGATCTTCATTCATCTAACATTTTTCTCACCACTGAGTTAAATTCCTGTTCCTGGAAGGTGAAGTATTAATCGAATAGTAACTCCTCGGAGACATGATTGCTCTTTCCACACAGTTGAAGTTAACACAAGTTAATACACAGCCTCAGGGATATATTTTCAAGCAAAGGTGTCTGTCCTTTCAGATGCCTTTTGATTGCTTTACCTTGGGGAATTTAGCTGGGCCATTTCCCTAATTGTGGGCAGCAGCTCTGTGCCTGGATTCCTCTGCACAGCTGTCAGGAACCAGCTAAAATTAGTCTCCATTTCAATGGAAGTTTAAAACCACAATGTGACCTGTCCTGGAACTAGATATACAACTTTCTTTGGCTCAGAACATTACGTTTAACTTTGTTTTTCTCACTTACTCCTCAGAGGAGTAAACTTGAACAAGGAGGAGGAGGAGCTTGAAGAAGACAGCTATTCCTTTTGTTTCTAAAGCAGTGCATCTTTTAACTCACTGATGGTTTCAAACGCAATTTGCATGCAGATAATAATAAAAAAGCATTTCATTATCCTAACTCAATAAATGTCAAATTGATTTTGGGGTTTGAGCAGCATTTCAGAAGTGTTTCACTGTCGTGATTAGATGATACATGTACCTCCGTCTTTTCTATACTGCCAGAATCCACAGAGTATGTAACTGGAATAAAATGAAATATCATAAATTTAATTGATTTGGTTGCTCATGTGCTCAAGATCTTCTTTCAAATGGCTCATGTTAACATTCTGCAGACTCTGCACTTCTCTCCTGGCACTTTTAGCAACAAACAATTCTGGTTTATTCCATAGAGCTTACTGGAAATTGTGATTGCAGCTACTGCTGAACTTTTTGCATTACAAAGGAGCAAGTAATATATTCTACTTACTTTTATTTTGTAAGAAGGATTCAAAGTAATCATAAGTCCTGTGAAGAGTATTCAGGCCTTTGGGAAGAATAATACACATCTTTAGAGTCAGTATAAAGAGGCACTTAGGGAAGTTTGGGGCTGTATGTGCCTGTGTATCTCATTTTTTTCCTCCAAAAAAAATATGTTGAAGTAATTACAAGCATGCCCTAGCTCATCACGAGGGGGACTTGAGAGTCTAGAGGACCTTCAAGAAGCATGAGCGCAAAACGCATGAAAAATCAGCTGCAGGTTTCATCAGAGCACTGCTGGCAGGGCGCAGTAGTACAGCTCAGAGCTGCTCGGACTGCTTCCGCCGAGACGCGATATAAACAGCAGTCATGCCCATTACAGAACGTTGTGTGTGATGTACATAGCACAATCGTTTTAACGCCTTTCTCTTTTTTTACTGTAGGCACGCGGAATTGCCGAGTAGAGCATTGCAACGTTTTTGTTTATCTGTGGGAGCAGATGTATTCGGAAGGCTGTATTTGTGCTGTAAATCAAAAAGGCTTTCAGCTTCTGAGGGCTGCAGAGTTTTAGGCGAAATTCCAGATTGGTCTCTTTCAAGATAACAAATTTTCACTCCTTGTTTGCATCACAGTGCATTTTTATTGCCTTCCAAGGTAGTTGTCGGGAAAAGTGATTGTTGTGTGGTACAATTCAATACATGTAAATTGCCCCCAAAGGCTTTATTTTAAAAATCCTAAGCAGAAGCTACCTGTGGCCGTAGGGTCTGTGAGGCAGGTTTGTGTTTGCCAAGCTACGGTCTGAACACTCACTTCTCTCACCTCTCTTGCAAGCTTTTTAACCAAACCTTGTTCACAAACAACAACAGCAAAAAATATGTGGTTGGGGTTTGGGTTTTTTAATTTTTAAAGGTAACTTGGGGAGAGTTTCGATATCTGATGTCCTGGCTCTGTAAAAGAATACCTTTGAGGGAATACCCTAAAAGCAGCAGCGTGTTTTCATAGCAGTTTGATTTTCTTTGCCAGCAACAAAAAAATCCCTTCCTAAGTAGACTTGCCTAAAAAGGCACATGTTCCCCCCAAAGTTTTCTGCTTGGGTGACTACGACTTTGTAGAAATTGAAAGGAGGAGGAGGGAAAAAAAGGAGTGCTCCAGCTTGTATAAGAAATGAACCTTTGCCCAATCACTTTTTGTCTGTGAATAAGGTAACTTTTTGTGCGTGTGAAATTTGAAAGCAATAAGGTATGTGGGTCCTTTCTCTGTATTGGTTCTCAAGAGTCGATCGCGGGGTTGGGTTGTGGGTTGTTGGGTTTTTTTGGTCTTTTTTTTTCCCCTTTTAGAGCCGGCCTGAAGTTGTGAGATAAAGCAGCTCAGGAAAAAAAAAAATGTTCTCAAGCAGATGCCTTTAAGAGACAGAAATCATGAATTTCTTGAATTGCAACCACTCTGGGGGTGGCTACAATGACTTTTTGACAGTGACAGTAACTCTGCCTTGTCTTTTCGAGCCCTTCTTTGGCCCATTCACTCTGGAAAGCTGCTTAAGCGCACTTAAGCGCATTAGCATTTGGATGCTCGGGGACCGTATTGACCCTCATTTGGAAAGTTTAAATGAGTGAAAGATGGAGCGATTTGTTAGGGCTTTAGAAACCAGCTTTAGAGAGCGGCGGGTTTTCCGCTTTGGTTTGTTCGGGTGCTTGTTCTAATCTGGTGTGCTGTTTAAAGCGACCAGACTGATTTGTGACACATCAGCCCAAGGCGCTATTTCTTTGGGCTTGACCCGATTAGCTGCTCTGTGCTCGGAATTTCAATGGCCGGTGTGAAGGGAACGACTCGCAGTGCATTACCTCACCGTGTCCCCCACACACAGATGGCCGAGCGGCGGCTCCGTGCCCGGCCGGGCCAGCGGGGTCCCGCCGGGGAGAAGTCGGTGGCTCCGTGCGCCGAAAGTGGCCTGAGATGCCTCTGCTTCCCCTCCCAGCACGAGTTGGGGTTATTGAGTTGCTGCTGCCTGTTTCTCCCTCTTCTCCCAAGCCTGTCAAGAGGCACCTTCAAACCCTGCAGGACAGGTGAAGTTCTCCAGCCCGGGTCTGTGCCCAGCACTCCTTTCTCCAGGGAAAACTGATTTCACAAGTGCCTGCGGCCGAGCTGGTGCCAGGAGTGTGCCAAGCATGGTAGGGCAAAGCCGAGAGTGAGAGAGTTGTGATCCAAGGGGAGGGAGGAAACGCTCGGGAAGAATTTGTCAGGAAAGAAGACCATTTATTCAGCAAGACGGGGGCTCGGCACCTGTTCTATTCACAGCCTTGCACTAAAAAAAAATCAGGTTTGTGTTTTACTGAGTCACACTCAAGTCATCCTTTAAAAATTAAATCGCTTGGCTTGTTCTTTTTGTTTGTACTCAGGGAACACACACGGGGGCCTTTACCAAGGACCATTTTTAATGTCTTTCTATCAAATGGGAGCAAAAAGTCCAGTGACAGATTGTTCCCATTCTAGCACTGGCACTCACAGCTGAGATCTAAAATATTTAGAAGCAGGTATTTTTTTTTTTATTTAAAGATGTGTTTGGCTTTTCTTCCTTCAGAAGAAATTTGGAATTGGGAACTGGGAAGTGAGATGTAGTTTTATGGCATCGCGTCTGATGGATGCTGCACTTCTAATAATGAATCCCTATATAAGGACTTCTGTTTGTCAGAGAAAGAAGCATCCAATAGGATGTGAAATTCTATTAGCCTATTACCCCAGAACATATTTATTTTATAAGTGAATATTATGCAAAATGAAAATCTATTGTCTGGCCATTATGAAAAGGAACAGAACAGGCAGAACAGGAAAGTCACCTCTTTGCCTCTTCTCAAATAAGCTTTTTTTTTTTTTTTTTTCAGCAGGCTTTTGTTAAGAACCTCTACCAAATAAGCTTTTATTCAGAAGGACAGTCTTTGTCAGTGTCCCCGTCCAGGGTGTGCACAGATCCTGTTGGCAGCTTATGCTCAGCTGTAGTGAAGGATGCTGAGCTGCATGCCTGGCATGAGGGCACATCATGGCTGTTACTCTCTGTCTTCCAGTAATGCCAGAGTTTTCTTTATTCCACACTCTGCTGCCTGCTGGGTTCCAGCAGCACAGGCAGGTGGGCTGGAGCAGCACCACACACCTGCCAGCAGCTTTGCCCACACTGGGTACTTGCAAAGTACTTTGAAGCTACCTACTCCACTGTGCTCTATTTTTGCATTTTAGCGTGGCCAGCAGGGCAAGGGAGGGGATTCTGCCCCTTTACTCTGCTCTCATCAGACCCTATCTGGAGTACTGTGTGCAGTTCTGGAGGCTCCAGTACAGGAAGGAAATAGAACTGTTGGAGTGGATCCAGAGGAGGGCCAAGAAGATGCTCAGAGGGCTGCAGCAGCTCTGCTATGAGGACAGGCTGAGAGAGTTGGGACATTGCAGCCTGGAGAAGAGAAGGCATCCAGGAGACCTTAGAGTAACCTTCCAGTATCTGAAGGGGGCCTACAGGAGGGCTGAGGAGGGACTGTTGACACGGTCTGGGAATGACAGGACAAGGGGCAATGGGTTTAAACTGGAAGAGGGGAGATTGAAAGTGGATGTTAGGAGGAAGTTCTTTGCAGTGAGGGTGGTGAGACACTGGCACAGGTTGCCCAGGGAGGTTGTGGCTGCTCCCTCCCTTGGAGATGTTCAAGGCCAGGTTGGATGAGGCCTTGAGTGATCTGTACTAGTGGGAGGTGTCCCTGCCTATGGCAGGGGGTTGAAACTAGATGATCTTTGAGGTCCCTTCCAACCTCACCATTCTATGATTCTGTGATTTCAGAGCACTTAGTGTACTTAAAGCTTCACATTCAGTGCATCTAAAGTACATTTTAAAGTTCAATGTACACCTACCTGCTTTGTTGAAAGCTCCAGATTTGCACCTGTTAGAATGCAACAGAGCAAGCCCTTTACCCAACCTCTCCTGTGTTATGTCCAGGTCAGCTTTGCTTACATGGAAACTGGGACCAAGCAGGCAATTGTCAAATGAATTGAGACCTGGAATTTCCCTGCGAGCTGATACCTCTGTGCTGAGGAAATGCTGATTCATGAGATGGTTTAGACATCCAGTCCTCAGAATTCCTAGAAATGTGGTGTCAGCTCATCAATTTAGTGTTCCAGCTAAACTCTGAAATTTACTGTCAGGTTGTCTTAAGTGTTGCTCAGACTTCCTAGTTACACTTGGGACATGAATTTGCAAGGCAGAAGGTTCTGCAACCAGGAGTTAACTCACGGGACTGCAGTGCCAGGGTAGTTATCAGCTGGGCATGGCTGTGGAGCCATGGGAATTGGCTTCTGAAGATGTTTACAAGTTGTCGGCTACGAGAATAGACTGAAGAAGCTGTGGTTATTCAACCTCGAGAATGCCTGTGGGGACTTTATAGCTGCCTTCCAATACCTGCAAGTATCCTACAGGAAGGCTGGAGAGGGACTTTCCGTAAGGGTTTCTAACAAAGGACAAGAGGGAATGGTTTTATGATGAGGGAAAATAGGTTTAGACTAGATATTAGGAAGAAGCTCTTCAGTGTGAGAGTGGTGGAACAGGCTTCCCAGAAAGGTCATGGATGCCTCTTCCCTGGGGGTGTTCCAGACCAAGTCTAGTTGGGAGGTGTCCCTGCCTGTGATGGGGAGGTCAGAGCAGATGATCTCTAAATTCCCTTCCACTTTAAGCTATTCTATAATTCTATGATACTG
This sequence comes from Semnornis frantzii, assembly GCA_013399775.1. NCBI lineage: Eukaryota > Metazoa > Chordata > Aves > Piciformes > Ramphastidae > Semnornis > Semnornis frantzii. The sequence goes on along the minus strand of VWYK01126475.1, from coordinate 77,427 downwards.
TGTGATACGATCTCAGACCTGTGAAAGAACCTGTATGCATGGTAATGAGTTAAAGGGATACTTGCCTTATCTGATTGATATTTGCTTGATATTGCCTGTTTGTCTCCAAACAGTAATCCAGTTTATTGTTCTAAATCCATCACAAGTGGAAGAGACTTCAAGTTAGCAATGCTTTGTGTTTTGACCTCCAACCGATTGTGTTTTCAAAGGGGGCGTTGAAGATGCATGGATTGCCAGAGTTCAGCAGAATGTGGCCCGTTGCTTCCTCTAACTTGGTTTGCCTCTCTGCCTTTATGTTTTCCAGACACTATGTGCAAAGGCCACGATGCAGACCGTGCGGGCAGCTGACACCAATGAAGTGGTCAAGCTCATATTTCGTGAATCTGATAATGACCGAAAGGTAAACAGCCGAATGCCCTCTGCACCCCGTGTACATAGAAACCTTGTTGAATGTTCCCTGGCTTGTCTCAAAGCACCAATATAGTTGTTTCAAACTGATAATTTAAAGGGAGTGGAGGGCTCTAGATTGTCACACCTAATGCTCAGTTAATTGGATCTTTGTAAGTGATTGCAAGTCACCCACTGGGCAGGCTGACAAGGAGCTTTAGACATGTGGAAGTGTCATGTGGTTGCAAAGGGCTGCATGTCTCCAGAGGGGTCACTTCCACTGCTGTGCCTTAGGCAACCAAGCCCAAGAGCTTTGCTGACCTTTCTATGTTTTGTTTTGTTTAGGTTATGCTACAATTAGAAAAGAAGCTCTTTGACTATTTTAATCAAGATGTATTTAGGGATAACAACGGCACTGCGGTAAGTTCATTGCTAAATACTTTTGAAGGAATGAACAAATTACATTTCCCTCTACTAGCCTTTTATCCTTGCCAACCTTCCTGTCTGCAGAATGAGAAGAGGTAATTCAGCTAACATAATAACTACTTCAAACTCCCTCCTCACTTAGTTGTTTTGTGTGCAGCTTCTTAACTTTAGCATCTGCTTACTTTCCATTTTGTAGGAAAAAATTAAGTTAAATATACACAACAGTTGACTTTTCTTCTCTGTCATCTGTTCTGCACTTTTTCAAGCATCCTGTTTATTTACTAGCTCTTTGTCATACCCCACAATAACTGAGGAAAAACCCCTAATGCAAAGCTGGCCTGAAGATATCAGGGTCTTCTGAGCATTCAAAGAATAGCAGAAACACAGGAATAAGCAGTATAGAAAGCTTAAACTCTATAGCAGGCTGGCACTGTTCAGTCAGTCCTGTGGGGCTTCCTAAGAGGAGGAAGCAAACAGGAAACACCAATATGAGAACTAGGATTATTCTCTGGAGAATGGCTTTACATCTTGAAGGTGCAGGGCAGTAAGTAGGTTTGCAACCCTGCACTTCAGGAGAGCAAACTTTGACCTCTTCACCAACGTACTTTGGAAGAATGCCACAGATTAGGGCTCCAGAGAGAAGAGGGGTTGAAGAGAGCTGGTTACTATTCAAGCATACCTCCAAGCTCAGTGAGTGTCCATGAGTGAGAAAACAAGAAGAGGAGGCAAGAGACCTGTGTGGATTTGCAAGGAGCTTCTGCAAAAAATTGAATGGAAGGAAGTTCACAGTATGTGAAAAGGGCACTGACCACTTGGGAGGAACATGGCAATGTTGCCAGAGTATGTAGGGATACTACAAGGCCCTCTTGGAATTAGATTTGGCAAAGGATGTAAAAAATAACAAGAAGGGCTTGTTCAAGCACATCAGCAGAAAAAGCAACATCAGACCCACTGCTGAATGAGGTAGATGACCTGGTGACAGAGACAGAGAATAGGGGTTTCCTGAATGTTCTCTTTGCTTCATTCCTTCCTGCTGAGGCCAACACTCAGTCCCTGGAGGTAGCAGAGAAAGGTAAATGTATCCTTGGGAATCATAGAATGCTTTTTTCACTGATATTCTGCAGTTGGGGGACACTGAATTCAGAGTGACAACGCTAATCCTAGTTCTTCTTTCCGTGATAATCCCATTCCTGCATTCCTGTTTTGGATCTTCCTCTACATGTGTTATAGAATCATAGATTGGGTTGGAAGGGACCTCCAAAGGTCATCTAGTCCACCCCCCAGCTGCAGTCAGCAGAAGCATTGTCAACCAGATCAGGTTGCCCAGAGCCCTGTCAAACCTGACCTTAAGTGGATGGGGCCACAACCATGTCAATGGGCAACGTTTTCTAGTGTTCCACCACCCTCATGGCAAAGAACTTGTTCCTGCCATCCAATCTGAATCTGCTCTTCTCTAGTTAAAAACATTGCCCCTCGTCCTATCAACACAGGCCTTTGTTAAATAGTCCCTCTGCAGCCTTCGTGCAGGCCCCCTTCAGATGCTGGAAAGTCATTATTAGGTCTTCCTAGTGCCTCCTCTTCTCCACGGTTGAACAACTCCAGCTCCCTCAGCCTGTCATCGGTGCAGAGGTGCTCCAGCTTCCTGCTCATCTNCCTCCTCTTCTCCACGGTTGAACAACTCCAGCTCCCTCAGCCTGTCCTCGGTGCAGAGGTGCTCCAGCTTCCTGATCATCTTCCTGGCCCTCCTCTGGTCCTGCTCCCTCAGTTCCATGTCCTCCCTGTGTTGAGGGCTCCAGAGTTTCTCGGCCTTTTAATGGCTAAGACCAAGTGTAGACTGCAGTATTTCTCTTAGCTCAGATGTCTGTCATTTTCATTTTTCTCCAACCCATTCCCAGGGCTGAGCTGAGCCATAGAATCATGGAATCATAGAATGGTAAGGTTGGAAGGGACCTCAAAGATCATCTAGTTTCAACCCCCTGCCATAGGCAGGGACACCTCCCACTAGCACAGGTCACTCAAGGCCTCCTCCAACCTGGCCTTGAACACCTCCAGAAAGGGAGCAGCCACAACCTCCCTGGGCAACCTGTGCCAGTGTCTCACCACCCTCACTGCAAACAACTTCCTCCTAACATCCACTTTCAATCTCCCCTCTGCCAGTTTAAACCCATTGCCCCTTGTCCTGTCATTACAAGACCTTGTCAATAGTCCCTCCCCAGCCTTCCTGTAGCCCCCTTCAGATATTGGAAGGCTACTCTAAGGTCTCCTGGAAGCCTTCTCCAGACTGCAGAGCCCCAACTCTCTCAGCCTGTCCTCATAGCAGAGCTGCTGCAGCCCTCTGAGCATCTTTGTGGCCTCCTCTGGACCCACTCCAACAGTTCCATGTCCTTCCTGTGCTGGGGGCTCCAGAACTGTACGCAGTACTCCAGGTGGGGTCTGAATAAAGGGGGAGTAAAAAGTGCCATCCCTGCCACTGCTGTTTCCACATCCTCGTGGCGTTTGGGGTGACTGCCGGTGGGCTTGAGGCGAGTGGGCAGGGGGCGCGAAGGCCCTGGCAAGAAGGATGCCAGCGAAGCACCTTCAGAACCAAGCAGTCATTTTCTTTCATTCATGCATCACGAAGCGGGAAATCTTCCAGATCAAACACGGAAGGGAAAGATAAACGATATAATGAGCCATTGGAGATAATCTAATCTTCATGGTCTAGTTAAACACGCAGCGCCATGATCACTAAAAACAAACTACCTCTCTAACAGGATAAATGTCTGTGTGCCGAATTCAACCCAAAAAATCCATCGCATCCTTCATCAACCGCCGGTCTTGTACCAGCCTGACAGAAATTTAATTCAAGCTGGCTCCTGAAAATAATTATTGTATTTTAAGAGTAGTAATCATTGGTCGGGACATGATTGAATGTGTCCATGCCTATTGACTTTTTCTATGATTTATAGCTTTGTTTAGTCGATATTCCCATCGAAATTGTATAATTAATTATAAGTGGGTCTGTCAGGTCTGCAGGATGGAGTGCCCTGATGAGTATTTGGGAAGATTAAATTTTCCTTAGCTGTACCGATGCAAGGCTTGGGAATTTTCACAGCACTGTGGCTGTTGGATAAAGATGTTTTCTGTGTGTTTAGCAACTGCTTTAGTTCAAAATCCATTGATTTTTCTGAGGGTATTTTTTTTTATCAGTGTGGTGTCTCTTCAGTAACACTGGAATGTGTACAGATGTGACAAGACCTGACAAATATTTATTATCAACAGGCTACTTTGTCATTGTCCATACCCAATTATTCCTTCTTTTTACATTTCAATCAACAAAAAAAATAATTTTAAGGTATAAAAATGGGTATTTTTTTAATGAAAAATCTGATATAGATACAAATTATCTGCTCACCAGTATGTCAATTTGAAATGCATACAGTAATCTGTCAGGTCTAATTTTTCCAAACTATTCCATAGCTTATCCAGGCTTATCTTTAGCTTTATTCCAAAGTGAGCTTAGAAATTACCTGTATTTGTTACCTCCTGGTGCAGTAACTGTTCTGTATCATTTTACTTCAGAAAGGAGCACCCAGATTTTTCCAGCTGTGTAGTGATAAAGAAAAAAGCTGTTTGAAATAGCTGTAGTGATGATGCAAAACTGTGTAGTGATGATGACCCAGATTTTTCCAGCTATGTAGTGATAAAGAAAAAAACTGTTTGAAATAGCTGTAGTGATGATGCAAAACTGTCTTAATATTCAATTCATGTGCTTCGGGTTGTACATTCAAGTTACAGTAGATCAGAGGGACCAGGTGTAAGCATAGCAGAACCTCATAGCAGAACCTCCTCGTCTGAGTGGAAGGGATGTTACAGAGGAGCAGCGAGGAGGTGGGACCAGAGGAGGCACAGCATGTGGAGTTTCACCTGTGTCAGGTTCCAGGCTAAGGTGTTGCTTTTGAATTAGAAGAAGTGTTCCCATCTCTGCCCTTGGAGGTAGAATAGAGCCAGAGCTGCTGTCCCCTTGCTCCACAGACTGGCTTAGGAACAGTGGGCAAAGAACAGCCAAGGCTTCTGCAGGCTGAACTGGTTCTTTGCACCCTTCAAGAGGCAGCAGTCCCCAGCTGGGAACCACAGCCATGTCACAGCCACCTCTCTTCTGTGTTCCTGCTCCTCAGCCACCCAGAGCTCAAGATGCCCCAGCACAAGGGGGCACTTGGGGAATGCACAGGCTTCCTGAGTGGGTCTGCAGTGTTGTCCACTCTTCTGACTTTACCCTAACCTGCCAGGCAAATCCTTGCACAAAACTTGGTCATAGCTTTGGATTTACCAGCTCTCAAGTGGTAAAACTGAGCATGCTAGTGCTTTTGGGAGAGTAGCAGTGTGCAGGGAGCTGTTGAAGACAACTGCACTTGTTTGGTTTTCACATTCCTTAACTATCTATGGTAAATCAGGCCTTCAGTGTTTCTTTCAAAATACATCATATTTGAGAGTTCCCTCTTAAATTCAACACAACCAAAAGAAACCCAAGCCAGGGATAATTATTTAGTGAAAAACTCACAGTCATGTTATTGATTAGTACAAAGAATCACAAGGTAAATGCTGTCTCTTCAGTAGGCAGTCAAATAAATACATAGTAAGGATGTGAAAACTCTTTTAACAACTACAGAGGAATGGTTTAGTCATTAAGAATCATTTGGTAATCTTTAACCTCAATCAGGAACGTGAACTGGTGCATCCATTCCTCTCTTGCATAGGAATTATGTCAATCCAGATAGACACTAATGTGAGGCTGCTCAGGGCAGTGGTGGAGTCTCCATCCCTGCAGGGATTTCAAAACCATGAAGATGTGGTGCTGAGGGACATGGTTTGGTGGAGTTGACCTGGCAGTGTTGAGTTAATGGTTGGACTGCATGATCTTAAAGATCTATGATCTTTGCCAAACTAAACTATACTGTGATTCCAACATTTTGATTGTAGCTATGTCATAAATTAGTGACTTGATTGTCTTAAGAGTTGAACCTGCTGTTTTTGCCTGTAGAATTACAATCTCTTCTGTGTGTTGATGTTGCTGGAAACTGGTGACCAGCTCTGTTGCTGTGCTTACCCTGACTGCTGTCCTCAGCTGCCCAGGGCAGCACCAGTCCTGCTCTCACAGTGACACAACCCTTGGTGGTCCTGGTCTTGTCTGCTCCCCTGGCTCCAGTACTGGGAGCTGAGGAGATCAGAGCTGGGGGTCAGCCACACAGCAGTTCCTGGGTAATCAGTGGTTCTGAGGACTCTGGTGGTGTTACCAGCAGTAATTCCAAAGCAGATTTGAGACAGTCACGTAGAAAAGCCCAGTGATCTCCAGCATAGATATTCATGAAATGGAAAAGGTTCCATTTTTATTTAAATTGCTTTTAGAATGGAAAAAAAATAAGCAAAGAGCTTCACCTTGCTGTCAGTGGTCCTGCTGCAGAGAGCAGTCAGCTTCTGCAGAGAGCACATTCTCATGGTTTCTGTGCATTGAACAGTGAAATCAGCCTTTTGAGGTAGATTCTCTTTATTCTGTGTGCCTGTCTAGCTCCAGCTGATAAGGTATGAGGAGAAAATTACCCCAAATGTGCTCTGAAAATGGATTGAGCTATAAAGGTCTCATTCTCCTTATGCAAGTGATGATTTAAAGTGATCTATTGTTGTGCCAATTAACTTAGGGGTGTTCTTACAAACTGTTTCGGGCAAACACACTTTTAA